>JACJUM010003317.1:7077945-7124548 GCA_020976665.1 Heortia vitessoides | reverse complement strand
CGCAGAAGTAGTGTTGACTACGAAACGCGCGGAGGTGGAGTGGACTACGAATAGACTAGTTTATCTGTCTGTAAAATACTTTAATAGTTCATACTTAATAGGCATTAACTGATCTCAACAGCTTTATCTTAATGATGTTAAAGTATGTACGTACCACCAAATGCCTGTCCCGGTTGCTCGGCATGCTGAAGCGGCGGTCGCAGTGCGGGCACCCGTAAGGTTTCTCATTGGTGTGCGTGCGCATGTGAACCATCAGATTTGCATATTGCTATAACACAAATATATAATTAAACAACATCACATTATAATATTTTGGCCAAAATTTAAGGATTGACACCACACCAACCCAGACTTAACAGTGCAGTATTCAAACACGCGACCTTTGCCTCGCATATGCAAATAAAACTTAGTTATGGATTTTCAATTCTAATCTTAACTCTTTTAGTAATCTAAATGATACTTTTCTACAGGTATTTGAAACGTCGATTATAAAATGTTAAAGCAAAGTAAAGCCCTCGTATACATATTAAAGTGGCCCTCAACAGATAACGTTATAGCGAGTTCCATCGCGCTGACACCATTAGGTTTAATTATACCAAAATATAACTTATATATAACTTCATAGTTCTGGGTCACGTACAGAAACTACTGGTCAACAAATCAACAAAATTTCAAACGAGAAATTTTTATTGTCTGTTATCCCACAAGCAAGAAAGAAAGCTTAAACAAAAAATGTGATGAAAGATTTTGCGGTCATACACCTAGTACGCACGTCGACCTTGACCTTAACAAGTACGTACAAGTACAGTATCGTGCCACGGACCCAATAGCGCATACGTTATTGTTTCGATCACGGACGTGTGTCATGGTTTCAATCCTCATCCAGGATAAATATTTATGGGATGAACATTTGTATTCGTACACCAAATCTATATTTATATATAAAATGGATGACGGTGTTTCTCCGAATGAAGTACTAAACTATTAAATCGAATTAATCAATGTTTGTTTACTATGAACAGTTTCATCCAATTTGAGAGATAGTACAGTTAGTTTATTTACAGTTAGTTAGTCATTTATAGTCGCAACATTTTTTCATAACAAACATATAAGTATAGTAAACACATGACAACATTTGTCGAGTTAGCTACGTTTCAAGGGTAGGGTCATCAGTATTATAAACAGAATGAAATTTAGTACTTCCTATCAGGAAAATACTAGTGTTGTTATTTATAATTTCTTGACGATTCGGAATGCTTGTAACGGGCATACTTGAGTGATATATATTTTGATTTTGTTTTTATTATATGACATACCCGCGTGGTGTGGCCGCAGACGTCGCACATGTACCTCTTGAGGAAGTCCGCACCAGGGTGCTCCGCCTCGTAATGTTTGCGCGCCTGCACGTCATTCACGAGCAGGACACCGCACTGCGCAATACAAACATACTAAAATTTTTTGACCGGCCTGAATATATATTATCTCTATGGTTTGTGAACATATGAGCATTGCTCTTTCAGGAAAAAAACAGCTGAATGGACCTTAATTAAATTTTACAACAATGTGGCGGCGTCGTGGCAGTCGTAGAGCGTTGCTTTGCGACTTGGATGCTTTTGCTCATCCTCGGACCTAATGTGTCTGAGGTATGCTACTAAAGATAAATATACCGCCACTTGTTAATTTATGTCTGTCAATTTTCTCCAAGGACACCGGATACAGAGAGGCACGATTCTTGTCTGCCAATACTCCACAGCTTATCATCATCATCATCATCATTGTAGCCGTAGAATATCCAGCAGTCTGGATATAAACCTTTGAAAAAAACGTTCCCCGCCCAGTTGCATTTGATTAATCGCCATCTGTCGGTACCCGTATTTCAGTCTCCTCTTGCAATATTCGGGACATAAAGGCACTATTATACTCTAACAGTACTCCACGGCTTATACATAGGCATATTAATATTGCATATACATATGTGAAAAGAAGTGAAGTGTGATGTGTCAATGAGCTAGTGCTGGTACTCACCACCTCGCAGTTGGTGGCGCTGACGGCGCCGGTGTTGATGATCTCGCAGAACTCGGTGCCGGCCAGCCGGCGCCGGCCGCGCGGCCGCTCCTGATCCGACCCGCGCAACCGTCCGCGGCTCGACTTTGACGTCGACCTGTCCGATGCAAAACGTTCAATTTTCTCCCTATATGCATCATCATCATTCCAGCCATTGAAAGTCCACTGCAGGACATAGGCTTCCCCAAGAAAGGGGGAATTTGCCCATAATTGTCGCGCTGGGCGGGCATGTTGGCATTTGTCGAGCGCAGCAAATGCCAATAATATAATCTATAATTAAATTCACCAACTCATAAACCGCGAAAAGCTGCTTATAGATTAAATATATATTACAGACAAAGAAGAAAACATAAATGTAATAATGTAATCTAAATATTCATCATGTTACTGTTTGTCTTTGAATCGAACCCACGACCCTTGACGCTTAATATAAGGACACTAACAAATGCGCTATCTTGTCCGTCAAATCACTATTTATACTTTGGTCACTCCCGAGTTAATATCAGTAATGGAATTAAAACTTTTTGAGCATCGGGTAACGGAGTTGGGGAATATTTGCACATGTACACTGAAGAATAGTGGAAACTAGCTGAACTTGCAAACGTTGTTCTGGCATATAAATTATAGTAATATATTTGACGGGCCCGATGGCGCAGATGTAGTCATCCTATCTTGTGCGCCAAAGGTCGTGGGTTCAATCCCTACCCAGAACAAACATTTATATAATTAATATTTAATCATAATAATAATAAATGTCTGATATCCGTAACAAAAGTGTTTTAGGCTACTCAGCTCGGAATCAGAGATACGTATGAGATGTTGAGTGAGAATTATTAAGCAATAATAAACAAATAATTTGCAGTATAATTTAACTTATTGGCATTATAAATTGGGATTTGATGTTTTATATGGAAATATAGCAAAATAATTAAAAAAATACTGTTATTATTTCCCGCTATTATAGAAATATGAAAATAATATACATATTTAACTAAGCAAAAGCCCAGATATACTTTTTGTGTACGTGTGGTGGTTTTTAAGTGTATAGATTTTGTCAATAATTCCTTTAAAATCAATATTAATTTTTGTCATAGTTTTATACATATGTAAAATACTTTATTGGCTGTAAGTTTCGAATATTTAATTTATTATTGAGGATATAGGAGCTGTGGATTTTGAATTAATAAAAAAGTAATAATAATAAGTTGTTAAAATATGCTGCATAAAAAAATAGGTTTCTAACAAATCAAGTTAACGAGAGTGAAACCGCGGGGCACAGTAAGTAAACTTACAGATTCGTTTCTGAATGTTTGCTTGAGCTGCCAAGGTGCGTGTCAAACGCTTGCTGACCGACGAACTGGATGTCGCAATCCGCACAGTAGAATGGGCTGCTCTTGTCGACCTCTGTCCTTGTTAACGCCTCTATCTCCTACGGCATAAAGAGCATTTTACTTAATAATACTTCATAGCCAAATCTGATACTCAATGAATTCAATTCCCTGAGACATAAGAGTCTATTTTACAATTTATCTAATTTATAGTAAAGTAATATTATAATGAAATTATTATTGAATTTAAAAAATACAAATCTCTTTCTATGCTTGTCAATAATAAAAATTTACATTGATTAATCTCGTTCTTCTCAATTCAGGATTTATCCAGGGTTGAGTGTTTTAGTATCTAGATGACATTTTATAATACTATCAGCGCCATCTATTAGCGTGTTGCAAAGTTTATATTTTATATTGCTACACGTGGCATCAGCCATGATGTGCCAGTTGTGCTCAGATCTTGATATCGTAAGAAGCAACTAAAGTTCTAGAACCGACAGATTTTTATATCCACCTGAGATATTGACTGATAGACCGAGAGATGAGACTGTTTCGGGTCTATATACCATCGGTCAGTTCTGGTACCCTAGCCACCTCTTGCGACACCTGGTACATGGGAAGGTACTATTCTACTCTGCCAGTATCTCACGATACCTCACCGCGTAATGTTACCTCTTTAGTGTGCGAGATCTGCTTGTGGCAGTAGAGTCCGTTGTCGCTGACGAAGCTGTGGCCGCACAGCGGGCAGATGTTTGTGGACGGATGCTTGATGCGGATGTGTGTTAGACGGGTCGACATTTTCCTTAATTATACATGTATTTGTAAGATTAGCGTGTTCAAACAAGCATACAAAATCATCAGCTTTATAATATTAGGACAGATATATATACTTTGCCGTGAAGTACCGGCGGAGTATACCAGTCCAGGTAAGAGGACCAGCGTATCCATACGAAACAGCACAGTTCAAATACAACAGTATATAGATAGGCAGCAGTATCCTCGTCGCAAAACTACGCACTGCGATTGCCACCACGACAATTACGGGCAAAAGTCCTCTTTCTTAAGGAGGCCTATGTCCAACAGTGGAGTTTCTACGGCTGATATTATAATGTATACTAATATTTTGAGATAAAGTTTGTAAGTTTGCATGAAGGTTCTTGTCTAGATCCACTCCAAATTACTAATCCTGCACAAACAAAGCCTTGTTCATAATTCTCATTTATTCATTAGTCATATTTGTTTTTATCATTTATGTATATATATATATATATAGCACAGCTGCCGACAATCACTTCTTACATGATTGTATTTTATATTTATGTGTATTCATTATGTCTGAATCATGAAATAAATATTTTTATTATAGTTATATTGAAACTACAGTAAAGCTAAATTTAAATTAAAAATACTCACTTAAACTCCTTGTTGCAATGTTCACACTTGTAGGTGACATTTCTGTGCCATTTATAGTGAGGGTGAGCTTGACCTCTATGGAATAAATAATAATTAAATTATAACTTCACATATTAATTTTCAATTCTTCCACTATTAAACTAGTATCTACAGCAGCTATCAGACAGCAAATCTCATAATTGCTAAGTAATATAAACAGTAAATCCTTACTAATATTAAAAATGCGAAAGTAACTTTGTCTGTCTGTCTGTCTGTTACGCTTTCCCGCTTAAACCTCTTAACCGATTTTGATGAAATTTGGTACAGACAATCTTTAGACCCTGAGAAAGGACATGGACATTTTAATTCGAAATAAGGGTTGTAAGGGGTCGAAAAAAGGGATGAAAAGTTGTATGGAAGTATCGCTATTTTTAGAACTAGAAACTTGAAACTTATGTTTCAGGCCATTGATTCGATATAAATAAACATAACATTCAAAGTTTATATAAGTTAAGGTAAAGAGGTATGGTACCCAGAAAACTATTCCACGCAGACGAAGTCGCGGGCAGCTAGTAATTAATAAATTTACACAACATCTCATACATTGATGTACCTGACTACCTGACTTCGAGATAAGTAATTCAAAGTATTGTTACGGATATCACACAAAAGATGAATCCCAAATATATTTTTAAATACATATTTTAGCACCATGACAACTATGTTTGTCTTGGATGGGTATCAAACCCATGACCCGTGGCGCACAATATGGACCGTGCCCGTCACTGTCTCAATAATATTATCGATGCGTTTTTCTAAATAGATGTTTGTCACCACAGATTAAGTTTATAGACTGGTCCATATGTTAGTTTAGCTGGTTCTATAGTAAGCGAAATGACATAAGCTTCTTTTTATCTTGGTAAACAGACGGTTCCTAGGGGATAGGATAAAAGCTAGCACTAAAATATATTGAACTCACTTATTGTAGCACACATAGGAACACTGTTGGCAGGAATACTTGTACAGATGAGTTATTGTCATATGTTTGTAGAGCTTTCGCGTGTCCTTGAAGTATAGCTTGCACATGTCGCACTGCGCCTTTCCGGAAATCTCCTGGGGAAATTATGAATACTAGAAACTTGTATAATCATCATCATCTTCATTATCAGCCGTAGAACGTCCACTGCTGGACTTTTGCCACGCTGGGCAAATGTGGCGGCCCTCTTGCATTTCCGTTATGCTGTTTCGAGTGGATTTACCACCATCTGTCGGTTCCGGCAACTCTGTCGCATCTTATGATACCGCTGTACCCAGCGGGAAGTACTATTTTATTCGGCCGGTACCCTACAACGATTTTTTCTGATGTTTGAGATAAATTATTTTGATTTATAAGAATTCTTAGCTTTTTTGCGTTAAAGAGTAAAACAGATCCTCACACTATTAAATTTTTTTATTAGACTAGGTCGACAAACAAGCATACAATCCGCGTGATTCTTGACGCTTACTGCGTTACCTCAACCTATAACCGCTCGTAATATCACAATGATATCACTAGCACGTTGACAACCTTGTGATTTGAAGATATTATGTTATTACCCAATAATTTCACTACCTCTCTCCCCATCAAGACACTACACAACAATGCCAACATTACTATTTGGCGGTAGAAGTAGACGAGAGTGAGGTACCAACACAGACGACCTTTGTATGAGGTCTACCTCATGTTAATTTTATTTAAGTATTACTAATATTTGGATTATTATGATATCAGAATGTAGGGTAATAGCGAAAACTAGAAAGATATCGTCAGAGTAGAATGTTATCTGATTCGTAAGAATTGCTATTAGACTGGGGCGACTCAGGTACCAAAATGACATCGATAATCAATGGCAAATGACGTTAAAAATGTGAAAAAAATACTTTGGTTTCACATTCCATAATCTTCATAAAGAATCTAAATTTTACTTACCGGATTATGTTTCTGCATATGTTTTTCGTATGTGGTTGACTCCCTGAATCCCTTGTAACATAGGTCACACTTAAATAGGGACTCTTGGTAATTTCTTGTCTCCTTCCTCTCCAGTACCATTTGGTACTGTTCTTCCTGCCTCACTGGACTGTATATCAGAAAGTCGTCTGGTAACTTGGTCCGTTTCTTTCCTGGACAAGATGGGGAGACTGCTTTGGACGACCCTTTGACTCTCTTACCGCCTTTATTGCTAAGCCATTTCGGCCTTTCCTTGTACCAATCTTCATCTCTTTTATAACGTTTTTGTAAGTGTGCTAATAGATAATGCTGTTTTGCTGAGGTCCTAATGAAAATAGATACCAGATCAGTTATTAAAATGGTTAATGTAAAACAGTGTACACTTAAAATAGATCTTATATATAATGGCCTCTGTGTTTATTCATAAAATTTTACTCTTTCTGCCCGCGACTTTGACCGCGTGGTCTTCACTTCTATCGCAAACTGCCGGCTCTCACCCAACTCTTGTTTAAGCTATCCAAATGCCAAATATCCCATTCTAAAATTAATTCGATGTTCAGTCTGCAAAAGATTACTTTTACAGACTGAACATTGAATTAATTTTGAATGGGAGGCACAGACAGAAATACTTTTTCTTTTTTTGTATAATTTGTGCTGACTGACTGTGATGCAGTTTCAGCGCCACCGGGGGATGGAGGCTAGGGCGCTCATTAATGAGCGGCCCTATGCCTGCGAACGAGACTGACGGCGATCACTGAAAGTTCACCTCTAAGACATCCATCCAGCCAGATCCAGCTGCAGTAGTGCGGCCGGTATGCGCTATGTGGATACCACTCAATCGCCGACAAGTGCGGTGTGCTGCTAAGCCCAGCAAGTGCAAATAAGATAATACAAATAAATACATTCACACGATATCTCATACATTGACCTGACTCCGAAATAAGTAGCTTAAAGCACTTGTGTTATGGATATCAGACAACAGAGGAATCACATACAGAATATTTAGATACATATAAATAACACCCAGACTCAGAACAAATATAAATATTTGCTCTGGAAAACAGTATTAGTCACTTACCTATCAAAGTTAACTTCTGGACACTTTCTACAAACATATTTGTACATGTGTTTTTCAGTCATATGAGTTTTCAGTAGGAAGTCTGTTTTGTAGTAATAACTACATATCTCACAATAATAATTACCACTAACATACTGAAAGAAATTAACCTATCATTATAATTCACAATATAACATTAAGGGAATGCAATAACGGGTTACCAGGATCCACCATTTAAATAATGCCTAAATTTATTAATGAATATAATAAACTTTTATCATAAATCATTTCATAAAAGATTTAACTTATTTCAAAATAAATATTGTTTTATATCACATGCTCTTCCTGATTTTATAACATGAATTTACAATAAAATGAGATATTTAATTTAGAATTGCCACCAAGCCTGGCAAGCATGGCAATTAATTGTGTTCAAAATCCCCCTTTATTGGGGACTCCTATATCCTGCAGTGGACATCCTATGGCTGCTATAATCATCAAGTTATTAATACCTTGTCATGCATCCGTGAATGTAAACTTAAACGTTTTTCACTCAAAAATGCTTTGTTGCATATAGTACATCTGTACTTCCCATTACTGAACATTTTAAGTATTTCAACAGCTGCTTTTGCTTCCTTCATAGTTATTGGGTACATTGTTGCATATTCTTCATCAAGATTACTACCATCTGCTTGTTCATTTTTGCTTAGAGTTTCATTAACATTTAATTTGTCATCAATCTCAAATTTATAATACTGTGGATTATTGTGTGATTCATTATTTTCATTGGCATAATTTCTTGTTTCAATATCACTATCAAAATAATCATTGTCATCAAAATTGTTTTCAGATTGCTTTGTGATATCCAATGTGAAATTATCTATGCCCTCTGTAGCATCAGCACTTGTAGACTCATTTTCTATTTTAACATCATGAATCTGCAAATCTGACAAATTACCATTTCTCATGGCAGTCTCAAGAGTGCCATCTTTAGTAAGAGTTGTGTAACTTACAACAGGTATAATGTCATTACATACAAAACTTCCTCGGTTACCTTTTACCCACTGAAATTTCACCTGTTCAAAATGAGATCTTGACACATCCAAATATGACAGAGAAGGTTTTAGATTAATGGAGTTACGGTTAATAGATTTCAGCATAGATTTTTTTACCTGAAAAATATTTACTTTTAGTCATCATTGCTAAATTTTCATAAATTACAAGTAAATTAAATATAGGTTATAATAATATGTGTATTTTCTATACTCACTGTTTTCTTTTTCAGTATTAATTGCTTTAAAGCAAAATGAGCCCGATGACATTTATCTCTGAATTTAATAAACTTTCGAATATAACTCACACATTCCAAACACAAATAGTTAGGCATACCATTGCCCTTTGTAATCTAAAAAAATAACAAATAGAATAGTATAATATAAATATATCAAACAAGAGGTCAATAACGATCTGCATTTTTTTAAGAGCCCTTCCATGGAAGCTCAACGCAAATTGTGCAAAAATTAAACTAACTTCAATAGAGTACAATTGTTCAATCCTTTCATTATTCTTATCCATTATCATTGGCAATTTATCGTATTGACGATACGCTGAAGTTATGGTGTAGAGGAATATTATTGCGTCCAACTGTTGATAGTATTCTAAATAATTCCATAATTAGAAATATGATAATAAACAAAATAATACCTGAAGCCCAGATAGTAAATTGAATTGATGTCGCAATTGATTTTCATCCAAATTAAATAATACAACATCTGTGCTGAGACACACAAGGCAAGCCTTCAGATCCCACATTTTATATTAATTATCACATGAAGTTTAATATATAATTTTTAAAATATAATTCACATCAGAAAGGCCTCTGTCAGTTGGCATTTTTGGTTCACTGTCTAACATTGAAGTTTGTGAGTACTTCGTTACAACTGTCAATTATTTTGTCCAATCACATAAACTGCTATCGCAAATACTTACAGCGTATTGGTTGTAAAAATTTCACTTTAAACAAAATTTACTAGATCGTTTGTCTCTTCGTTATTAAGTATAACGAAGAGACAAACGGTCTACAGTCGGTATAATGTACAAACGGTTTACAGTCTTAATTAAATGTTTTTTATATAATAAATGGACGAGTTGTTATATGAACCACAGTACAAAGTTTTCGAAATACACAGGATTTCAGATAACCTACCCCATTCTTTATCAATTTTTAAATCAACAACAAACAGATAAACCTATTATCGGTCAATGTTTCTCAATTGTTATTAAATGGTTGTAAAATGGTATTGGTTTGTTTGCTAGCAAAGTACAAAAATAAATATTTATATTACATAACATTCACTTAGTCCGCTTTAGTTATTGCATTTATTAATATGAATTGCATTTTTTTAATTTACTTTTTTCATGGACCAATTATTCTTTGTTCGAAGTGAAGCTGTTATTATTTTCCAAAGTATATTACTAACAAAATTAATGGAATCACATTAAAATCAGTCAAGCCGTTTTGGAAATGAACTGGCATAACCATAAAGAGAGAGAAAAAAAGGCTATATAGTCGTTTTTTTCATGTCCATTTAATTAAAACTATTATTTTAATATTACAAAAAGGTAATTAAATTATTTATACATATTACATAGGTACTAAATATAATCAATATAATTTAATTGTAATACCCAATATTATATTTAGACAGGCTTGCCTAGCGCGACCCTAAAAAAACCCCTTTCTTCTTATCGTATTGTTCTCCGATGAAGCCAGGATATCTCTGTTCAGTGAAGATTGACGTCAGCGACTGCTACGAAGACGAGCAGAACGCTTTTCAGACGATTGTTTTGAAGAAATCACACCTTATGGTGGGGGCTCTGTTATGTTTTCGGCAGGAATAAATTCAATGAATCGTACAGAGTTAGTCTTCATTGAAAACGGCTCACTGACTGGATATCGATACATAACGGAAGTTCTAATTCCTCATGCACAACCCGCATTAGCCGCTTCAGGCGAAAACTCAATTTTTATGGATGACACCGCTCGCACCCCCCGGTCTAGCGATGTGGTAGCGTATGTGCAAGAAGTCGGCATTCCTCATTTGAAAACGATTATTTCTTATTAATTTACAAAATTGTGAAAGTAAAACCACCTATAATTATCAAACAAACCAATAGTAAAATTTGAAATGGTTCATTGCTTAGGTTTCCGTTTTTTTTTGCAAATGAGTGTACAATAGTTCTCCAACTAAACTAATGAGAAAATAAATCTAGCCCTTGGGAATCATTTATCTTTCAAGGAAAAAAAAAGAGACCTGTATATCTGTGACCCATGTAATAAAGCCAGACTATAAATCTACCTCTGTGCCAAATTTAATTCACATCTGTACAGCCATGCTGACGTAGGTTTGTTACGCTTTTACGGCTTTACCAATTAACTTAATGTGAACAGACTTAATGTGGATAACTTGAACCTCAGGCATATTTATTATTTTTATGATCAGTGCTATTTTTTCTCAGCTCGTTTACTAGCTTTCTATTATTATTACCTGTAATATCCGGAAAACCAGTGTTCATGGGGGCCGTGGATTTAAAGTATAGTCCACGCGAATGAAGTCGCTGACAACGGTTTTCTATTCTTTGCCCGAAAAATATATGCAATAATACTTTCTATGTTTAAATAATAATAAAGTAAATGTGTTTAATAATACTCATATGCCAGAATTTTACTTGTCCGAATTTCATTTACCCGAATAATTTGTTTACCATAAAAGATATGTGAAATACTTTTGTTTGCCCGTAGGTACATTAGATTCCATAATAATTCAAGTGCTATACATATTGTAGTACGTTTTATTAATTGCAATAGGTAATGTTAATTAACAGAATATTTCAACGCCATAATAAATTAATTTAGAATTTACCCCAGCTCTGCACGATCAGGCATTACCTACAAAAGGCATCCTTAACTTCAGCTCGTTCAGTTCATTAATTGCAATATTATTTATTAGAATATTTCAACGCTCGTGCGTTGTCTTTCATGTTCTAACCTAACCTAATCTAACCAAACTTAAACCTTTGGATCATTTAGTTTAGGTACCTATACCTACAGATTTTATGATTTTTTTTTGCAGAAGCAATTTCGATAATATTATGGCATATGATAATCACGGCTTCCAATGATGATAACAAATGTTTTTGAAATTGACTGCGGGAAACTTAGTTTATAACACATAACTAATCTAATAAACTTGTGACTAATCTTGTAAACAACGAGTATGAAAATTATAAAAAGCAATATTATGTCTGTTGACCATCATAGCAGATGAAATTATGGCAAATGAAATTCTGGCAAGTGGGTGTAGTCTAACGACAAAAGTATTTTTTTTTAAATGTTCAGTAAAATTAGATAATAAGGAGTTGTCACTATTAAGGTTGTTTTTACGTTAGTTTAATTTTAAATACACAAATAACAAACGGTCGGTAAATTTGTATTATAACAATTGTGTTATACTTCGCGCATTGCGCGCTTATAAGTAACCAGCACAACCACTAAAAACTCATTTCTGATGTAGGTATCCTAGTGCCAAAGATCTTTTATACACACTGTTCACAACACCAACACTTAAAAATCTTGCTAGGTAAGATTATAAACTTATATGATATTTACAAAATTTTGTATTGACATTTATATAATAATATGTGTATAATGATAGCTACCAAAACTTAGAAATGGAATACAACTGAAATTTATATTTTCTATCTCAATCAGCATCATCATCATCACTATCAATTAAAGTTATACGTTGTTTAGCTGCTTCCAAATTCTGATTAAAAGCTGGTCTCACTACTCTATATGATTTCTGCTTGTTTGTTATATCTTCTGGAACCTCATTAGAGAGTAACACTGGCCAAAGGAACAAAATATTGAATCTTTCCATTAGACGATTCATTTGCTCTTTAAAAAGAGGATTTTTGCGCTGCATAGCAGAAATATTAGTTTTTTCTAATCCTTTTTTACTAAGGTGTCTAATAAACACCTTACAAGCTGTCATTGTAGCAAGATGTGGGGGCAAAACATATTCTGAAGGATTTGTTAATGAGTCACCCCAAATATCAGGAGGCTTTTCAATCTTTATTGTATTAACAAGATTTTTTTTGGAATATGATTTCACTTTCACTAAACTAACTTCTTTTTCTGGATTCAATAATTCTGGAAATTTGGAGCAGTAACAACTCTGTTTAAAAGAGTCTTGGTTTAATTTAGCCTTTAATAAGATAAGCACTTTCTTTAAATTAGTTGCATTTAATGCATCTGCAGACACAACTATGCCATCAAACAATTTGTAATGCCTTTGGCCAGGTAAGGGTTCTCTCTCTTCTGTGTCTTTAATATATTCTGTTATCAAATGGGCAATAATTGCCTCATCAATATCTTCCTCAGGTGAATTTCTTGACAATCTGTGTGATTTTTTTGTTTGCTCTTCATCTTGCATTCTTGTCTTCAGCTTTTCTACAGCTTTATTCAAATTTTCGGATGCTTGACCATGACATAATCTCCGTGCACCACGTCTGGGGGCATATGATATATCCACATTTGGATTTCTCTGCATCCATCTCATCAATGTAATATACCTAGCCCTGATATTAGTACGATCTTTTCCAGGGAGGTGTCTACATAAACTTGAATAATTTGTAGAACAATCTTGATTTGCCATTAGATCAATCAGTTTTTTATCTTCAGTTTCTGTCCACACTGTTGATAGTCTAGTCTTTGTTAAAACTTTATAGCGATTGCGAAGTTGAGATTCTGACCGGCCAGGCACTAAACCTTTAAATTTTTTGAAATTTGTTCCAAATTTTTCTGCAGCATTAAGTATGACTCCATCTTCCTCGTTTAAGAACCTTCCTTTTCTATAATCAATTAATCTCATATATTTATTATAGATCTGAATTTTTGTTCGGTTTTCCATAGAAGCAGCTACTCTTCCCCACGGAATATATTCTTCCTCTTTATAATATTCAATAATTCTTTTTAGATATTCCTCTTCTTCCTGAGTCCACTTGTGATTTGTGAAAGTGTTACTCATATTTGTTCGAAAGTAGACAAAACACTGATATCCAGTCCTGTTGCTACCCAATTCCTGAGCAATTTTCTCCCAATTGCGCAATTTGTGGGCATGTGCTACAGTTTGTAACAATAGATGTTCTTTTCTTGTCCAACAGTTTTTGTTAATAGATGGGTGCAGGAATAGCTTCCATAAGGAGCGATATTCCTGAGCGTAATGTCGTTGAGTTAACTTGTTTGCTATTGTATCCCAGTCATATTCCTCATGTATTGGGAGTGCTAAATCTTTTAATGATTTTTTATGCACTAAGTTAAGTTGGGTCTTCAAGTTGGCTATTTCTTTTTCATTCTCCTTTTTATTAGAGGGAGTTTTCATTTCCCGGTTCAACTGTGCTATTTTGGAATTAATTTGCTGGATTCTTATCTCTTTTGATATTTTATGCATTGACGCTATGAAATCACTTTTGTCTTTTATTGTCCATCCCGGTACTGTCGCTATACAAGAGAAATCGTACATACCCGATTTTCTCATGAGTATAGTGTCTTCATTTTCAGGTGCTGGAAATCCATCTTTATCCTTAAAGTACGGTTTTCCGCAATTTATATATCGAAATGGTTCCTCTTTATTAACTTTATCATTTACTTGGTCGAAATTCTGAATATCAGCAATTTTCTTTCTACATTCATGAAGTCGATGAATAAGCATTTTCTCAAACTGGACCAATTTGCTAACAATCAATCTATTAAGAGCTATTGAAGTTTCTATGTTAGTTTGATTTTCTAATTCATTCGCAGTCAGGGATATTCCAGTTGAATAGGATAATTTTGATGCACCACCTAATGACAGTTCTTCGGCTTCCAGAACTTCCGTTAATCGTTGTGTATCTCTTAGTTGCTTTTCTGTGTCTTCATCACTATCTTCTTCAAATTGAAACATTTTCAATATCAATTATGATAATTTAGCCAACGATCTTTATCCCAACCTTTCTCGTTCGTTCTGCGGTACGGTATGCGATTAAGATAAATAAATAAGGAACAGCTGTCGCAGTGACTTAACGGGCGCAAAGTTAGTGATGTACTTATCACATTAATAGTAATGATTAATCACAAAGGATCACAAAATAATGACTGAGTTATCCAGGTGTTTATTTTACTGTCACTTAATATTCCTAAAAGATTTACAAAAAGACTACATAAGTCTACTAATTACAATTTTTTATTCGCTATCTATAGTTAAGTAATTGCAATTATATTGAGCATGGACAGTACTTCCTACGGATACACCTTCTTAATCAAATATAAATGTAATAACTTAATTTGAACAAAAAGTACAAAATCTGTAGTATATTATATATCATAAGGTTTAGCTAGCCATAAAGTTGACTAAATAACTTTACTTACAAAAAATTGACAATAACGCTAAAAATAGTAATGAACACTGCTTTTTTTAAATTAATTCCTTTTTTATCTATTGTAATTTTTCGATTTATGGAACCAACTTTACAAATATCTGAAATCCCATTTTTTTGGGAATATTAAGCGCATCCAGTAAAAGCAAAGGCAGAGTAATTATTGATGTTTAAAAAAAAACTGTACCTTTCATCCATCATCTGAAATTCAGAATAGTAACAGATGGTTGGAGTTTTGTTATTTTAGTTTGTTTTGCTTAGAATATCCGAGATATTGATATTTAAAACATAGTGTTATTTTTTTATAGTAATTAACTATTTTAATCTCTGAGTCATGTGTGAGCCAGGTATAATAAGAAAGCTAAGTGAAGATGTTGTGAATCGTATTGCTGCCGGCGAAATTGTTCAGAGACCAGCTAATGCTCTGAAAGAGCTTATAGAAAATAGGTTAGTATAGAAAACAGATTTCACATTTTTATTAAAATAACCCGATATTTTGTACTTTTTGTAATATAATCCTAAAACACTATTGCTTTATGTTTGTTTCAGTTTGGATGCAAAATCAACTAATATAATCATAACAGTGAAGGCCGGAGGTCTAAAATATCTGCAGGTAAAGTATATAGGGTTTATATTATAGTATGTTTGGGTGCTTGAATGCTTCTTACTCTTTCATATTTACATCTGAATAGATAGATTATAGAATTGTTAGATTATAGTTTCCAACAACACATACTTACTACTTTTTACCTAATAAAACAAAAAGTGCCAGATTTGATAATTTATTCACAAAGATAATGCTCAAAAAATATGTTGCATTGTGATTGCTTCAGCAATCAGAGAACTTTATAGGGTACTTTTGATCCAAGGAAAAACTACAATTCCTAAGGGTAAAAATTGAATAAGATAGAAAATAATAAATTTTGGAATGTGGTTTGTTCTGTTCATTCTGCTATGTAAATTAAATAAATGTGTGAAAAAGTGATAGTTAATATAGTGTAAATCCATGCTTACCAAAAATCAATATTTATGGCAGGTAGATCACAAGAGAATTATTTTTTTATATTTTTATTTTAATTTGTTGTGTTACATACTATTATTTAAGATACAAGACAATGGCACAGGCATAAGACAAGAAGACTTGGAGATTGTCTGTGAGAGGTTCACAACATCAAAACTGGAGCAATATGATGATTTAAAGGAAATTGAGACTTATGGCTTCAGAGGAGAGGCACTAGCAAGTATCAGTCACATAGCACACCTGACTATACTCACAAAGACAGCCAGCGGAAAATGTGCATACAAGTAAGATTCCTGTATTTTTAATTACACCTGCTAATGGCATGTGGTTTCACCCATGTCAACTTCCCATTGACACAATACTCATATAGGGTTGAAAGATACCAGATATTCTTTTTCACGAAATTTCACAAGGATTGGTTAGACAAAGTGTGAGGAGTTAATTCATTAACACACTTAAACATTTACAATATAAGTAAGTTGGGAGAGAAAGTTTGAAAAGAGAGAAAAGGTGGGAGAGAATTGGTTTGTAATATTTGGTTAGAAAGAAGTTTTTTAAAGAATCTATTGATTTTTGTAGTACATACAAAAATTTTATTGTGAATTCCACAAGAATAATATGATTTATCTGTATATCAAAATAGCTCGATGGGCCGGATGTGCGCCAAGGGTTGTGGGTTTGATTCCCACCCAGAGCAAATATTTATAAGATTATATTAGTTATTGTTCTGTGTCTGGGTGTTAAATATATGTGTTTAAACAGAATATTTTTGATTACTTCCTGGGGAATGATTAATTTTGCATTGAGCTATAAACATATCCCAAACCTTTCTAATTGGAATAAATGGATCTTGCTGGCGACGATCAGGACGTAAAGTTTTATCGACCATTCTGAGACAACTGACAATAAAGTCACATCTATCTCTACTCATTACTGCCACATATCTTGAGCCAAAGAAAAAACAAACAAAAATCTTTATTAACTTTTACTTCACGAGCATATATGCATATATGCACTACTAGCAAGCATACACTACTAGTGAAATTTAGCATTAAAACCCATAAATTTTATCAAAATTTTATGATAATACGAAAACGATTATTTCCTTATCAAGTTACAAAATTGTGAAAGTAAAACTACCTATAATTATCAAACAAACCAATAGTAACATTTGAAATGGTTCATTGCTTAGGTGCCCGTTTTTTTTTTCAAATGAGTGTATATGTTTCGCGGGCGTTTCCTTATATTTTGTAGACTACTTTGTTTGGATAAAATCATCTTTGTTTAGAGTTTCATATGAAAATGGACGGATAAAAGGGCCTATAAAGGCATGTGCGGGGAATAACGGCACACAAATAACAGTTGAAGACTTGTTCTACAATGTGGTAGCGCGTAAGAAGGCTCTACGGAGCCCCAATGAAGAGTATGCGCATATAATGGATGTGGTTGGTGGTTATGCAATACATAACAGTCTCGTCAGTTTTACCTTGAAGAAGTTTGGAGAGAACACTGATCTGAAGACTCCTGTGAAATCATCTGTAGTGGACAATGTCAGGATTGTAAGTATCCATATTAATATTATACATGGGAAAGTGTGTGTGTCTATATGTGTGTCCATCTTTCTTGACTTGGCAACTTGAAATCTGCTTCCAAAGAGAGGATAAAATTTTATAGGCGACTTTTTTGCAGTTTTCAAGGAAGCAAAAAATCGATACACAGGGTCTTTGTTACATAGGTGTTTGGTTTGTTTTGTTTGGTGGTGTTTGTCATTGTTACATAGGTGGTTACATTATGTGTTGATGGAAATTTATGTGAGACTCCCCAAAATTAGTACAGGTTTTACGATACAAACAAATGATAAATTAAATAAAATAATGTTAAAACATTCAATCTAACCATTAATCAGCTTTTGAGAAATCAACATTAATAAGTGTGACTCATAGCCCTTAATATGTCCAATGCCTAGAATCTTTACATTTTATCCCTAAAAGGAAAGACATTATATTGTCTACAGTAGCATTTTAAAATAATCTTCTCTTCTGTGTTCTAAATCAGGAAAGGCATTGTGTCACCAAAAATTTAACACGAGTATAGCCATACGTAAAAGCTTGTATGTTATATTTCTAATTTGATATAGCATTTTTTCATAATCTTTGTTGTAACTAAGGGATGTGAGTTCAGTCTCCACTAAGCGGACTAACATTTAAATGATGAACATGTTAATTTGTTTTTATCTAAGGGTAAAATATGTATTATCTTTATGTCTTGAAATGTCAACAGACAAAGATTTATAGGAACACAAATTTTAATGAATTGTGATTGAATTTTAACCACTGAATGACAACTATTCTTTGTAACTCCTCGGTTATCTGATATCCATGAGAGAAGTTTTGTCCTGGCCAGTTTGTTCCAATAACAGGAATCGATACAACGATCTTTAGCGCACAAGATTACCGAATGCACCATCGATTCCGTCTTATCTTAAAGAAATATATGAGATGTTGTATGAATTTATTTGTTGTTATTTAACGGGGTAGTCTGTATGGAAGTTGGTCTTAAGTTTACAAGGAACTCTTTTTTATGAAATAGAATGAGCCCAAGTATGTTTATGTTTCTTATAAAAAATGTGCTTATTTAATTTCAGACAATTAATCTTTTAAAAATTTTGTTATTTCATATATTAGCATGTTTTAAAATAGTAAAAGTTTTGAGGAACGCATATTTCGCGATGTGAACTTTTTTCCAAATTTCTGATTTTGAGAAGAGTTTGCTATGGGCACTGTACATGCACAATAATATTTCATATTATGATATTATTTAAAAATACACTTGAATTGCTATAATTCATAACTCTGTGCATCGTTGGTATATTTATATTTTTATTCGAAATTTGTTCGGTATTTTTTAAGTTCGTAGTATCGCATACAAACGTACAGAGAGACTCCTCGGGGATCTTTGTTTTGTACTATGTGAGTGATACATGCTTACAGATCCATGGCAATGTCATAGCCCGGGAATTAATGGAGATCAAACTTGAGGACCCAGTTTTGAAGCTCAAATTTCATGGATATGTCACCAATGTGAATTACTCCAACAAGAAAGGGACGATGCTTTTATTTATCAATCATAGATTGGTGGATTCGCTGGGTGAGGACGTTTTCTTATTAAAACAAAACAAAGTCAATAAGGAGTCTGTGTATATAAAATTAGTTGCGTCATTCAACTTTCATCCATTCTTTCTACATGTCCAAACCATCTCAACATTATTTTTATATTATATATCAAGTATTTTCATTAAAACCAACAAAAGTCAATAAGCAGTTTTTAGAGAACTAGCAGCGGTCCGCGGTTTTGTCCACATAGTAGCCGTTCCCTTCACAGTGCGGGAATAGAATATAGCTTAATATGTTATTTATTTATCAGCGATAAATGTAATTAACATTGATAAATTAGTAAAACAATTTTTGAAATCTTTCATGTAGTTGACAAATGTTCACAAATAAAAATCTTGGCTTTTATATTACATATATTTTAGGTAGGCCTCTTTAAATAATTTACCCTTTATAATTTAGTATAGGTATGTAGTTATAGTACTTGATGAAAATGCATATTTCTAATAGTAAAAAAAATGTTTGAAAATGGTGGAATGGCTTTTGTTAGTACATAGTTAAATCCTAATAAACAAACAATCAATCTTAACTTCCCCCTTTCCAATATTAGCTTAGATGTAGTTTTTAAAGAACTAATAATCGCTGAAGTATCTTATTTCTTTTTATATGAATGTAGTATATATTAATTAAATACACTTAACAATTTTCATGTTTTTTTTTATTGACATCGAACGAGTTTGTTTAAATTTAATAACTGTCTATGGCTTTACTCTATTTTAATATTTTTACATAATTCAGATGACATTTAATTAAATCCTTTTTTCCCTATAAATAGTTTTATTTTCAAAGCTATTTTATATTTTTCCAGCAATAAAGAAAGCAGTGGAATCAGTATATTCTACGTATCTCCCGAAAAATGCACACCCTTTTGTGTATCTCAGCTTGGAATTAGGTAAGAATTTTCCGCACCTTATGTATAGATTTAATATGTAATAAAACTAGGCGAGATGAGTCATCATATCACCTATAGAAAGTGGAGCCATGGACAGGGAATTTTTGTGCATAATTGTCGCTCTAGGCAGGCGTGATGGCTATCGAAGAACGCAACATCGTGACGAGGATGCTGCTGCTCATTCCCAGCCTATAGTATTTAAGCTGCGCTGTTTCGTATGGATGTACAGCCACCAGTCGGTTTCGGTACCTAAGTCGCCTCTTACGACACCTGGTGCAGAGAGAGGTTCTATAGAATACTTCAGGGATACCGCTGGTTTCCCACGGCTAGACGAGATGAATAATTCATCGTTTTTCAATTTAAAAAATCTGCTTGTTCTAGACCCCAAGAACGTAGATGTGAACGTCCACCCAACCAAGCACGAGGTGCAGTTTTTGTATGAAGAGCAAATCATTGAGAAAATAAAGTCGTGCATAGAAAGCAAACTTCTCAGTTGTAACTCCACCAGAGTTATGTATACTCAGGTATGTATCATGTCTTATATTCTTTGCCAGCTGCATACAAATTCTTTAAGGAACCTTTTTTTGACAAACATAATGCAACGGACTTCTTTAAGGCCAACTTTAGCGCCACCGCAGGGATGGGCCGTTCATAGTGACTTTAACTTCCATTTGCTTCGGACCTGACATACTTTTTCACATTTAGTAGTGACGTTAGCTACGATAATTTTTTAATCTATATTGTTAAGATTAGTTATATTATTAATTGCTTTTCTTGAGATTTGACAATTAGTGTCATAGCAGTTACCACCATTACCATCATAGCAGTCGTAAAACGTCCACTGCCAGACAAAGGCCTCAAGATGGGATTTGTCTACAATTGCCGCGCTGGGCAAGCGTGGTGGCATTCGCAGAGATTCGCGACGGGAATGCTGCTGCCCATTCCTAACCTGTTGTTGAATTTGAGTTACACTGCTTCGGATGGATATACCGCCATTTGCCGGTTTTGGTACCTCAGTCATCTCTTACGACACCCGGTACTGGGGGAGGTACTATTGTACTCCCAGTACCACAGAGCTAAACCTATATAGATGGTCATTAAAAAAAAAGTTGCCTTTTTTGTTATTATAAGAAGACTAATGATCTGCGTACCTGAGTTCTCTCATTACACTCGGTACAGGGGGAGGTACTATTCTACTCTCCCGGTACCAGAGGGCTACATATATGGTCATTCAAAAAAAGTTGCCATTATCTTGTTATTATAAAAGAGTTTGATGAACTGCGTAATAATAAATGGTATGAATTATAACAATTCCTACTATATAGTTTTTTTAAAGAAGAAGATAAATATTTCAGTGTAATTGTTTATATTAGCCATATAAATTTCACCTTTGAACATAGCCCTACTCACGACAGACTGGGTATAAATAAATACCCATAATTGCCGCGCTGGGCAGGCATGGTGGCAATCGTAGAGTGCAACAGTGCGACGAGAATGCTGCTGCCCATCCCCACCCTGTATTATTTAAGCTGCGCTGTTTCAAATGGATATACTTGAAATATAATTGAAAATCCTGCCACACCTGCTACAGAGGGAGATACTACTCCACCGATACCTGTTTATATGTTAACAAGTATATGTATATTTTTAAACCCAGGCTCGTCTACCCGGCGCCACAGCTGTCGAGGAAATAGTAAAAAAGACAACAGAAGGTGCTAAATTAAACCCTAGTCACATGGTAAGAGTCAATGCTGACGTGCAGAAAATAGACAAGTTTTTCCCGAGCGTCCATAAAGAAAAGCCGTCTGAAGTCGAGGATTTGTTTGACGATATCATCCAAGAGCATGACCATAGACAACAAGAGGGGGCTAGTGATTTTATAGATGAAATTCTACAAATGGATGCAACAATGGACCCTACGCTACCTGATAATGTCCTAGAGATTCCTGATGAGCCATCATTAATAAACGAACCAGAAGAATCCAGCACCCAATTGCCAGATATATGTACATCCCACAAACCTGCTGATAATAAAGCCCAAGCTACATCTGCAGAACCATTTAAAACCGACACTATTCCCACCTTTGTAATCGACGATGATAACGATGATTTAGAGAGTTCAAAAGTAAATGAACCAGTCAAATGGAAATGTTATACAGCTGTCGATAAAGTAAACTCTACGTATATAGATCCTAAAGAATCGTTTAAAACTAGAACCTTCAATTGCGAGAGAATCGAGACCAAGTTGACAAGTGTGAGACAGCTGAGGCTGGACGTCGAGAACAAATGTAATTCCAATCTCAGGGAGATATTGGCGAACCTCATATTTATAGCTTGTATTGATTGCCACAAGTCACTCATTCAGCATTCGACTAAATTATATTTGTGTAACACTACGAAATTAGCGTGAGTTGTATATTATATTTTATATTCTATATATATAAAAGGGGAAGTTGACTTTCCTTTTACAACGTAGGGAAGCACTTAGGATTTTTGAAAATTCCCCCCTTAAGGGGGTAAAATAGGTGAAAAGCTGCTATGAAACTTCGCCGTTTTTGAAATTATACTAAAGAAATTCAGTATAAAGTTTTCATTGAAGTCATGAAACGTGTTATTATATAATAATTTTTTGCTGTCTCATGCCTTAGGAGGGCATAAGGGACGTGCTAAGTCAGTGTGAAAGTTATACAAATTAACGCGGGTGAAACCGTGGGGCACTGCTAGTTGTAGTGTGTAGAATCTATATTATAGATATTTAAAGTAGATACACTTGTTGTAGCTTTGTCACAGTGGTGGTAATGATGAGTACAATAAGTAAACGATTCTGCGACAAAGTACTAAAGTGTATGTGTTCTTGGTCACATGGATGGATACTTTGGATTTTTCAGTTTGGCATAAGTCATTATTATGATATTAGCTTAAAGTCCCTTTGGGCTAAGTTTAATCGTTATGCAATTACGAATATATACGATATAAGAACGTACTTCAAATATATCCAATTATTTTTTTTTTTACCTATTATATTTAAATCTTTATTTTTCAGGGAGGAACTATTCTACGAAACATTGCTTTACGATTTTCATAACTTCGGTCTGATCAAACTGTCCAACCCGTTGCCTTTGGAAGAACTCTTAATATTGGGACTCGAAGCTCAGGAGGACAACTGGGATCCCGATTTAGGTATATCATATCTAGATAGTCCTCAAACTAACATGGTTATTAAATTATTTATATATATTAGGCCTTTATTTATATAACATATTAGGCCTCTTTTGAAAAAATTATGCCAATTTGAGACTTATTTTCTTATGTTTCACAGGGGAATCGAAACCAATATATGGTCCTATAGCAAGTAAAGAAAATATAAAAACCTAACTTGACCTTTTATTTTGTTATAATACAGTGTGTTTATTCTAGGCGATATGCGAGAAATGGCTCGTCAGACAACAAAGCTGTTGTTGAGCAAGCGGGCGATGCTCTACGAATATTTTTCTTTGGAGATCAATGCTGATGGCGAACTGCTGTCATTGCCATTACTATTGGGTACGAACTCGGTTGTATTTTCACTTCCACATAAATAAACTAGTAATAGTCATCTTCATCATCATATCAGCCATTGGCAGTACACAGCATTGGCAGTGCTGGACTGAGAGGGAATCTTGCCCATAATTTCCACGGTGAGCAAGTTGGCAATCGCATCAGATGCTGCTGCTCATACTCGCCTTGTGCATTTGAGCTGCTGTTTCGGGTGGGTCTACAGCTATCAGTCGGCTCCGGGTCTTTTTGTCGCCTTTTACACCAGGTACAGGGGGAGGTACCATTTCAGTCTGCCGGTACCTTACGGCTAGCTCATGGTAACTGAAGTGTATTTAGAGTTGAGCGTATACCATGTAGGACTAAATCAGCAGTAATAAGGCTTATCATTAGCGTAACAATTGTCAGTATATCGTACTGGAAATGTTGTTTTAGAACATGAGCTGTGGGGTACCGGCCGTAGCTTACTACCTCTCCCGTACCAGTTGTCGTAATAATTGACTGCGGTAGCAAATCCGACACATCGAGAAACAGCGTAGTTCAAATGCAACAATGGGAATGAGCTGCAATATTCGCGTTGTGATGTGATTCAAGTGATCCATGTATGTCCAATAGCTTTCTTCGGCTGCGATGATGATAATGTTGATAATAAATATGATCTAAATTATTTATTTAAAGGTTTTTTACTTGGCATAACAGCCGTATTACAATTTCACAATTCTTGAGTATGCTTTCTTAATTGCATATAATCATACAATCATCAGTCATATATATTTGATAAACCTGATGGCGTAGATCAAATCCACATTTAACAATCATTTATATGATGGTAAATATTTCTGTTTGTTCAGTTTCTAGGTGTTAAATATATATTTAATTATATTTTTCTGTTGCTCGGTGTCCGTAACACAAGCGTGCTTTAAGCGAATTATCTGCGAGACATGTCATGACCATGACATGACACGTATTTATTTACATAAACTCCTACAAAGAATCACTAAGTATTGCGTTGGATTTGACGCCGAGCCTCTTCGCTAGGTACTAAGCACAATTAGTATTAAAATGTGATATTTTTGAATGTATTACTTTCAGAGGGACATACACCATTCCTTGGCGCTCTGCCCACGTACCTCGTCCGCCTGGTGGTAGAAGTCAACTGGAGCTCGGAGCAAGACTGTTTCGACACTTTCTCCCGGCAAACAGCTGTTTTTTATTCCCAACCGAATCCAGACCCTTCGGTGGATGCGCAAAAGTCGGAGTTTTGGAAACAAGAACACATCATATTTCCAGCGATTCGGAAATATTTCCTTCCCCCCGCGAGTTTCGTTAGAAACGGCGCGATATTGCAAATAGCTAATTTGAACGATCTGTATAAAGTGTTCGAAAGATGTTAGTGTTTATTGTTGTGCTGAAATGTGAAAATAAAAATGTTTGTACAATTAAATTAGATAAAATAGTTGTACTATTATTAAGTACCTAATATTTGCTTTTTACCGGCCAGCATATCCCAATGCACCGGCCGGGTTTCCAAGCATGAGATCTCCTAATTGTAACTAATATTAAAAATATGAAAGTACGTTTGTTTATTTGTTCTTTTTGATTTATCTAGATCATCCTTTGTATTCGATTTATCGGGACAAAAATGTAGCATACCATTCATCCCGAAAAAGCACACTATTTGTGAGATTTACGATGTCGTTTTGAGTACTAAAAAAAAATAGATGACGCTAAACGAATTAAAAAAAACTAGGTACAACTTAATTCATCAGAATATCTCCCGATCAGCTTCAAACTACGATCTTAACTAATGTAACAAATGTTAGTCTTAAATTTGTCACAGATCTATTCAACCGGTATTCACGAGGAAGGATATATGGCATTTTTCATCCCTAAAAGTAGTTTCTATGGGAAATTCACGCGGGCAAGGCAAAATATAAAATGATACATTTTAAAATGGTTTAAGATATGTTTTCCAGTAGATAGCCAGTATTTATAGAAGGAATATTCGTGTTATACGGCTCGTCTTGCCAGCAATTAGGCAATGTATCAGGGATAGCCTGGATATGTATGTCTATTATAAAAAAGGAGACCCTAATTTAGGATCTGAGCCATTTCTCATATACAAATAATTTAGTAATCAACTAAAAATTACTCTGAAAAACAGTTAAATGTTAGCCAGCTGTGTTTTTCAGATATTTCGGCATGAAGAAAACCATTTAAAACGCGTTTATATATGTAATGAGAAAAGAAGTACATCAGCGAATGTTGATGTAAATTACCCAATTGTTGTAAAGCACAAACCAAACGTAACTTAAATCATGTAAACCATTTATATTCCGAGGCTTTTTCTCTATAATATGTCCAACTATTAAGTATTGAAATAAAACACGTCATACAAACAATAGTAAATGTAATTACAAAATATCGGTCGGCGGTATCACGTGTCCACCACGTAGTTGGGGTGCACCACGAGCAATGGGTCGTCTTCTACCTCCTGGTCTGATGACTTCTGCGTCGCCTTGAGGCCGGTAGTGGACAGGGGGATTATTACTTGGTCCTGGTGACAAATATTAATATGTTATAATTCATCCTGCATGTTGTGGATTATATTAATTATAATTATTATAAACTTTGTTACGGCTGTTTTAAAGTTATGTGCGTACATAACTTTAAAATTGCCGATTTATTTTTATAAATAAATAACCACAACATCATACATTGACCTGATTCCGTGAAAGTCGCAAGAAGCACTTGTGTCACGGACATCAGGCAATAGAGGAATCACAAATATATTACATCTCAACTTACAACACCACTGAATGCGTCATCAACATTTATTCAATCAAAAATCAAAATGAAATGATGCACGATATCGTGTATCATATTGCACAATTAAAACATCGAGACAGCCCTAGTTCTGTAAACAATCATTCAATTCAATCATTCCCCCATTAAAATGATTCAATGTGTTGCTTGTGGCATTCTTGGTTGGCAGTGATACACAGCACTTGCCGGCCAGTGCGTGCCTCGTCCCCGCAACTCAAAACATGCGAGGTGTTATTAAGATAAGATGAGTACGCCACTATCAGGTTAAAGTAAAACAATACAATAGATATTGAACCTTAGTACCCTCAATATAATAGTGGTTCCCATAGCTCGGCTGCCTCTTTTTAACAATACCATACATTCCGTAATAAATCTTGTCTATGACTCACGTGGTACATGAGGCGGTCGATGACCTTCTCCACGAGGGTCTTCCGCTCGAGCAACTCCTCCTCGCTCTCGATGCTACCGCGCCCCACCAGCTGCTCCAAGTACCACCCCACTACGGCGCTTTTGCGCATTCCAGAACTCTCTTCACCTGTAAACAATAAAATACTATGTTCACTCCGGAAATTAATCACAAAAAATGGCTCCTGTCCGCCCTTCAGCATCACTTCTATGAATGCCCCCCTAGAGTCGCCGCCGCGTAGCCCGCCGACGCTGCGCGCGCGCAGCCGGGGCGGCCGGGTGTAGTCACCTCTTTAAAAACCTCCTTAGAGAAGTCATACAAAACCAGAATCGTACAAAATATTTGGAACAATACATTTATAGTTTTGAATATCACAAGCTACTTTAATACTGAAAACATGTTTCTTTGGATAGATCTGGCTTCTTTTTTCTCTAAGTAATCGGCACAATTTTAGACATAGTTATTCTTCTTATAATAAAGTACTTGCGGACAAAGTCGCCATATAATAGAATTCCTTGAATTGCTATATTTATTTAACTATGCGAATTATAGATGCTAACGGAATAATTTACGTTTATTTTGAAAGGTCCATTTACATGAAATGTCAGTTTTGAGTTGTTGCAGACTTTATCTAGGGGTTTGATATAAATATCTCAGTTGTCTGATATGAGAAGGATGTCGTACTTTCCCCATTGCATTACAACAAGAGATTGTCAACATTATCCCAACATTCAAGAATCCGACCCCGCCTTACAGAAAGAATATCGGATTACCGCGCCCATACAAAAAGTGTCGTTGTTACCTCTGGTCTCGGCCTCCGCTTCTTCCTTCCGCATGAACACGACCAGCATGTCACTGAGCGACTTGTACTCTTCGAACGAGAGCGTCAGTTTCTTCTTAGAGACGGCATCTCCGTTCACGTGGCCATCTGTTAACATATATAATAATTGTTATAAACTTAATTATTTTGAACACCAACTAAAATTATAATGTTGAAATCGTTGCCTAAAAAATTAAGTACGAAATATGAATCGCAATAGATTAAATTTACTCTTTTTTCATTTAGCTCTTACGTCATATCCACCACCGGAAAAAATCTTTTATGGCCTAAAAATATTTTAAAAGCCTTTTATAAATAAGCGACCGGAATTCTGTCTTTATAATTGTCTATACGCTTTGGGCAGGCAAATTGTTAAATAAGTTCGTTATACATCCGCGCTAAGCACTGTAGTTTTACCCTATTGTAAGGCAGAGCAAGTTAGAAATCGATATAAATGTGAAATTATCTACCAGAACCCTGTGGTTGACCCGTACTCGGTTCATCATCAAATAAAGACGTATTTCCAGCAGTGAAAAAGAAGACTTGTCTATTACGTAAGTGGCATGACCCGCTGTTTAGTATTTCGCCATAACTATCTCGGATGGATCTGTCGGTTCCGGTGCCACAATTGACTCTTCAACCTGACATAGTATTGGGTAGGACATGCCTTGAAGAGTTTATTAATAACCTCTATTTTACTGAACTATGACAATGTCCCACTTCAAACAGACGAGGTCTTGACCGTAAGAATGTCAATTTTGATGTCGCCTCAACAGCTGATTTTCTTCTTGCTCTGACCCAAGTAAAGAGTAACGCGACTCCGCGACAGAAAATATGAAGCACACTTAATAATATAGACCCACTCTTTTTGCCGTTATGTGGAAGATAAATCTATTTTATGAATGTCCCATTCAACACAAAACTTTTAGTATTATTAAATATAGGCAATATACGTAACTAGCAATCACAGCTTTACACGGGTGCAATGAGGATAAAAAATAGTTATTGTGGGTTATCTCTACGAGATAGACATGACATAAGAACAAGCTTTTTAATGGTATATACCATCGCGTACTTTTTTAAGATGTACAAAACAATATTAATTTATTTTGACTTATCTCATCGTGCACGGCCAACGTTTGCAATGCAATCGCAAAATATGGGTTGATTTACGACATCACATTGAAAACTTCTAAAATTAACAGTGTTTCTCTACTATATGGAAATATTGTATGCAAAGTATTATACATATAAAAATTCCTTTTGTATCAATTTATCTACTGAAAAAATATATTTATTTAGTTTTATATTTAATAATTCCTTTATAGGAAAGCGAATTTGTTTTAAAGTATTTAGTGGTGAGACGTACTGGTGTCGGCGGAGTCCGCGGGGTCCTGGTCGACGTCCATGTCGGGCTCCAGCTGTGGCTCGTCGTCGTCCAGGTGTATGTCCGGCTGCTCCACGCGGATGATCGACTTGTTCAGCAACCTGCGCGACCACTTGTCGTTATATATTTGTGATGCCTCCGTGGTCTCATATCCGTAACACAAGTATTTCAAACAAATTATGTACAATGTATAAATTATTTATTTATTATTTTATCTTAACACAAGCTACAGCAACATATAAGCTAAGCTAACTGGACAACGTTTGTAATGTTTATTTTATATAGACTTAAAAATAATAAATAATTTTTGAATTTATATTTCTCACATTGATTCTACCTGACACATTAACCAAAAACTGATTTAATCCGTTTTTGCTTAATCTCTCAGATCAGTGTTAGTAGTTAAGTAGTTCATTCCGATCAAAAACATGACAGGATATTTTCATATATAAAGATGATATCAATTTAAGTGTCTGTTTTGTAATATAAAAAAAACTCTTTAAAATTGGCATATGTAAGTACCGTTTTTTACTGTACTTTAACAGGCAGATAGCTAATCTTATAAGGATAAACTTAGGTTATTTTATTACTAATTATTGTTAGGAGAACGGGAATTATGCGGGTAAAACTGCGGTCGATATATTTATGCGTGTTGCGTATGTATTATGTAGTTTGTTTGAACGCGCTAATCTCAGGAACCACTGGTGCAATTTGAAATATTATTTCAGTGTTGGATAGTCCATTTATCGAGGAAGAATATACTACAAAATATAAAGTCGCAATTCCACGCGGACCAAGTCGCGGGCACTAATGGTTAGTTACATGTAGTACTAGCCTGTAAGCCTCGTGGACGTGTTGCGGGGTGACCTGGCCGCTGCAGTGCATCTTAGCCATGGCCTCGGCCAGCCGAACCATGGACTCCAGTTGCCGCACCGTGATGCGCCAGGAGCCGCCGCCGGAGGCTCCACTGCCGTCCCGGGTTCGGAGAACCGTGTAGTACTCCACCAAAAGCTTGCCGGCTTCCTACAAACAAGATATATACTTCTTTCAATATAATTTAATTAGAAAGATACACGCCAATGTAGTAGCATTGCTCGAGCTATTTATATCAACATTATGGTATTTAGAATCACAATTTGTTATTAATATGATTTACATTACAAAGGTTTAACATATAGAACATATTATATTTAATCAAGATGATTTTTACAAGAAAAATATCAACCTGTCCCATACCGAGGGTAATGCTGTCCCCCGACATGGGAAAGATACAAGTTCGAGGCCCGCCTGACTCCCTGACAGAATATTATTCCGCATTTTCAATGCATAAAACCTCTCAAGGTATAATAAAAAAAAACGAAAATTTACACAAACAATTGACAGCTGTCATTGTAATCAAGCTACATTTAATGTATGGTAGTTGAGATCAGATCTCGAACAATAAATCGTATATATATATATATAAAAAAGAAAGATTTGAACACGGATTTTAATAATTATGTGAGATGGTATTAACATAAGTTTGTTAATAATTATTAAGAGGACCTTATATTTTATGGTTAGTGTTTGAAATACTAGTAGAAAGATATTTATTTCGGGCTTTTTTGAAATTAGATTAGATATTTTGCCACGGTTTCGGTGGTCCCACGCGTGCCAATTGGCCAGCGGCTCCATGCCATGCTTCTCAGTTTTTCTTACACGTGTAAATTATTTTTTTCGAAAATCTTCCTTTAAGAGGGTAAAAGGGGACGCAAAGTTAGTATAAAAGTTACAACTTAACGCGAGTGGCAAAACCGCGGGGCGCCGCTAGCCTCAGTAAAAAGCGAACCCACCTCAGTAATGATCGGCTTGAAGGACCTCGCGAACGCGATGTACCTCAGCAAGTCCTCCCGCGAGTAGACGCAGTCGTAGGTCTCCTCCTTGTTGCAGTGCAGGTCGACGATCTTGCGCGCGATGGCGTAGTCCACCATCTCGCTGGTCTCGTCGATGAGGATGAAGAACAGGTCGAACCGCGACATGATGGGCGCGCTCAGCGCCACGTTCTGCTGCAGCGAGCGCGCGCGGTCGTAGCGCCCGCCCAGCGGGTTGGCGGCCGCCAGGATGGACGTGCGCGCGTTCAGGGTGGCCCGCACCCCGGCCTGCGGGTGTCACCACTTGCTTTAACGTTACTCTTTCGCCCGCGACAAAGTCCGCCAGATCTTCTCTTATCTCATCCCTAAAGATCTCTTGTCGTTCCGGAAAGATTCAAGATGGACACTCAATAGGAACGCACATTTTGCCGATTCTCTCTAGATAAATAAAAATCTATCCCACGAGAAGACCTTTGTGGGCTAAAAAGTAGTCAATTTGTTAGTCCCGACTATCAATAAAGTCTACGACAAATTTCATCCAAATCTGTTCAATCGTTCTGGCTTGAAAGAGTAATAAACATACATCGGCGCATACATAAATTCGCGTTTATAATATTAATAAGAACTAATTATGGCCGCAGTTATACCAGCGTTACAGGCCTAAGTCACTACTTGTAACATCAGCTATTTGCTAAGAAAGTTCCTTTAGAATCGGTCCAGTCGTTTAAAACAGACAGAACAGACTAATATTTAAAAAGAAAAAAGATGTTTGGGACGCTCGTCGCCCGCGCACTATCCGCGTTGAGCCTCATACATCATATTCAATAGCGTTACACGAGATATATAGGTGTTAACACAGAAATGAAATCATAGTCAAATATACTAGGCTGTATGGATTAACTTCAAACGTCAGTAAGATAGAAAAACGACGACAGTTTATGCTATACTTTTGGAGGATTTTGGTCTCGGTACTGTTTTTAGGTTAGAGTTTCATTTGCCATTCAGTTTCATAGTCAATACGTAAAAGTATTGTTTATGTTTATTTTTTTATATTTATAAAATTAATTCTTTTTCTAACACAGGTGCTTTTTCTTTATTTAAATCCAATATATATTATTATTGCAAACAGATACTTTAATTTTATTTATAAGTAGAGAAGAAAATTTGATTTAATTTTCAACCATAAGTATCATTTATATCACACCAAACATACATTATAAGTAAACTGAGGCCTATTACTCACAAGAGACTGATATCCATTTGCTTCGACAAGTAGAAACCAATAACTTATTTATCTAATGCATGTGGTTCTTTTCTTTGGCGCTCTTTTTTAAATTAGAACTCACAATTTTTCTTTCACTCGAACACTCTTCTCGAACTCACAATCAGGCCAGGTTGACAAACAAGCATGCAGTCCGCGTGATAGTAAGCGTCACCGCAGCCTATACACGCTCGTATTATCAACCAACCTTGGCACTTGAAGATATTATGTCACATTACCCAGTACTATACTGCCTCTCTCACTCTTTAAACAGGAACACAGCCATACAAACGATTTATCGATTGCGAAGTTTTGGTCAGATTTGGGTAGGTTGATCTATTGCTGTGTGTATTGGTACATACAAACAGTACATTCAGCGATTAATTATAGCGTCAACATATTACATAGCAATACCACAAGCGTCTATAGGCTGCGGTGACGCTTACTATCACACGGTCTGTATGCTTGTTTGTCAACTTGGTCTAATAAAACAAGGACGGATATGTAACCTAACGCAAATAATGTGGTTAAAATTCCAATTAATAATTATTTATCCCTCATTCTTTGTTGAACTTTGTTAATTCGCTTCCCAGTCTTACGTTTTTCAGTTTATCGTAAGTACTGTGGCATCTCAGTTTTGTGTACATTAAATAAATAAACTAAACACTCCACTCACCTTAGCCAGCGATATGGTCTGTTGCTCCATGGCCTCGTGGATGGCCACCTGGTCGGCGGGGTCCATCTTGTCGAACTCGTCGATGCAGCACACGCCGTTGTCCGCCAACATTAAGGCGCCCGCCTCTATCACGAAGTCGAATGACTCTTCGTCCTGGATATTTTATTATGATTTTTTATACATTATTTCTAATAAATACGTATGTATGGCGATTGTATAGTATGTAATTATCTACGTTATTACATACATACATTAGTAAATCACCCCTGTGTCCCATCGGGTTAGGCAGACTATTGATCTCCACTTGATACGATCTTGGCATTCATCTCTCGCTTCTCTTACTCAAATTAGTCCTCTTATACACGCTTGTTTATACCTCTCCTACATGGTTAAGCTATATTAAGGAAATCGCCTAGGTTGTCCTATACCAATTCTTCCATGTACTTCCGCTCTATATATACACACCACGAAGTGCTGATATTTATTCTATTCGCGTGCTTCTTCTTTTATTCAACATTCGCTACCATATATCAGTGTTATCAACCAACCGCCTGCATCATCTTAGAGGCGGCGACTGGCATTAGCCAGTCGTGCACTTTTTGACACGTCTTCGCTTAGAACGCTGAGTAAAATCGCTTCAACAGATTTGAAACGCTATTTATATAGATATTTTAATTAGTAATCATCATTATCATGTCAGCAGCAAGACGTCCATTACTAGACCTGTCCACGTGGCGGCAACCGGAAAGCAAAGCTTCGCGGTAGAAATGCTACTCATCCTCGCCAGTTTCATTTGAGCTACGCTGTTGTGGATATACCGCCTCTAAGACAACTGCTACGGAGAGAGGTATTATTGTACACTGCCAACAAGTACTAGCAAACTATGTAGTAGTGTAGTGTACTAAATTACTATTTTTTTACACTATTGATTAGTATATCTAACAGAAACAAATACATCTAGGTCATGATTCACACCGTCTATTTGTGAGTATCGAATAAAAACATACAACAGACCTTTTAAGACTGGTCTAATTAATAACTTCGAAAAATAATATGAAATAATTCGGTAATTTTTAAGTTCGATTTCTCGTTATTGTTATTAGGCTTAGCATAATATTTTGAAATTCAAGAAGAAGATAATATAAAAAGCCTTTACGCAGTTACTATACAGATATGTCCTGTATCATACAAACAGTAGCATGTGTAATGTTTATTTTAATTCATCATCATCATCAAAGTCCACTGTTAGACATAGCCCCCCCCCCCATAAGATGGGGGGATTTTTGCCCGGAGAGCGCAACTTTTCGACCCGGATGCTGCTGTCCAGCCCCACCCTATAGTATTTTCCCTGTAGTACAGAGAGAGGTCCTATTATACTCCGGTACCCCACGGCGATATTATAATTAATTTAATGTATTCCATTTTGTTGTAAAATCAACTTCATACACTTCCTATCCTCATAGATTAAACTTTCGTACAATAATATACAGATTCTTCAAAATTTGAGATAAAGACAAATATAAACTATTTGTATCGGCACGACTACTGAATATATTTCAGTAAAACTTTAAAATAGCATAAAAATATCATATATCAAACAATTCTAGAATAACCAGATACACAGATAAAGTCACGCGTGTCGGCTAGTTTAAGACCTCAAGACGCACCTTAACGACAGCGGCGGTGAGGCCGGCCGCGGAGGAGGCCTTCCCGCTGGTGTAGACCGCGCGCGGCGTGATCTCGCTCACTTGCTTCAGCAGCTGCGACTTGGCCGTGCTGGGGTCTCCCACGATGCACACGTTGATGTCACCGCGCAGGGTCGTGCCTGTGCACATATACTTATACTGTAGAACTATTCTTTCTAAGCCCACCTAAGGTCACAGGCTAAATATTTTTAGTAGTCGGTAGTTAACACTGTTGGAGCCTCAACAAGCGTGATAGTGAAGTGACTGGGTAATGTGACATAATATTGTAAGTTCATTAGGTTCACCGCGGGGTATCCGCAGATGTTGAATAACAGTGCCTGCGCCAGATAAGAGACGACTGAGGTATTGGAACCAACGTTTGTATGACGGTGTATTAATGATTCTAAATACCGAAATGTCAATAAAAATAACTCGTGAGACTTCAAGACATCGACATCTGTCATTCCAATATTTAGGGTATAGAATCCGTGGTCACATTTATTATTATTGATTATTCAATTTACGTACATCCTCAAACAACGAATTTACTATATACATTTAAAAGTTGTCTGGAAAAAATTGTTATACACAATAAGTTCTCTTCTGTGCAAAAATAATTGTAGCGGGTTTTTTTTGTTGTTGTTGTATGTAGGTACATGAAATTACATTGTACATGTTATAGTTGAAACTACTTTTGACACCGAACGCGTTCTTTCTAGTCGGAACTAGTTTTGAATGTACGCTTTTGTCAATACTAGAATTAACTAATGCTCGAATAGAATATCAGTTAAAACTAGTTCTGTTCATACAATATTTTTTCAGCTCTGGCTGTGGTCACTGTTCTAACCTAAACAAACTACCATATCGTTTCAGTTGACCCTACACAGATTGAGCATTCCTGCAATTATATTATTAACAAAAAATTTACTTTAAAAATTAATACACTCACCTTCCATAGTAGTTTTGGCGACGCCCCCAAAAAGCATGAGCAGCACGCCTCTCTTGACCTCGTTGTTGCCGTGAATGCTCGGGAACAGGCTGGTGATCAGATTGTTGTACAGATTGCGGTCGCGGGACATCTCGTACACCTGGCGACGTGCACGGACATGTTCACACTCAATGTATTCACTACAGATTCCCTTTGTTTTTATCTAAACAAAGGCAAGCACTGCGAATGTACTAAGAGGCGCGAAACATTAAGGAACAGTACATCACGGAACATGATCGGTCAGCTAAACTCGGCTTGCTGTCTTTAATTACATGGCAAATCGGCGAAGTTCTATGAGCGTAGTCTTTAAAAAGCGAGCGAATATTCATAGGTAAGAAGATCTTTTTTATTTTTAATACTTACTTTAATAATAATGACTTAGATAACTAATTATCTATTATTAAATTATTTTCAATCGCTACTTGTTTAACAATAGGTTACCGACCGCTGCATTAAAAGATTTCCACATATTTCTTTCACAAACAGTGCTTCGTGTTACTATAATCCAGTTTAAAGCGTGATATGAAATTATTGGGCAATGTAATATAATATTTTGAGTTCATAAGATTCGCCGTAGGTCAGCGGTAGAATAGTACCTACACCAAGTTAGAGACGACTAAGGTACCAGAACGAACGTACGGCGGTATATATCTCACGACTAAGTTACCAGAAAGAACATACCGCGGTATATATCTTACGACTAATGTACCAGAACGAACATACGGCGCTAAATATCTCACGACTAAGGTACCAAAACGAATGTACGGCGGTATATATCTCAAATGAAAAAGTGCGGGAATGTATAGCTGCATTACCACGATACATTGATAATTGTAATAATACGAACGTCTAGAGCCCACGGTATCACCTCCCACTGACTGTATGGTGTGTGGCAAGTAAGGAATATAAATAAAATTTTTCAAGAAATAAAGAAAAACATCACCTTATCCCACTCAGAGTCGGTCATCTGCTTGCGCATGTCTTCGGTAGTGAGGTCGTCGGCGGCCATCTCGGCGGTGCCGAACCGGCGCGACACCGCCTGCACGCTGCACGCCAGGAATGCGGTCCTGCACGCAACACAACATATGTCACTACAGTATTCTACATATAATACAAGGTAATTTTATGAAAAATTTATTTTTCCCTTTTAATATTTACACATGATTGAAAACCTTTTGAGGAAAATGAATGCCGTGCCAGGCAAGTTCATTTGTTAGGAAATATAAAAATCTCAGGGGAAAAATAATAAAGTAAAAATGTATACTCACTTGTAATGTAGCTCTCTTACACCTAATGCTTTTAGACCTTTAATACCCTCCATCTGGCCCTCATTGTTTTGCCGAGTCCTTGTTGTAAGTTCAGCTTTGGCTCCAGGGAATGATAGAGAACCCACATCTGGCACAACTATTAGAGTTCCAGTGAAGTCATAGCGATCTCCAGCCTAAAGGAAAAGAAAGATTTAATATGAATAAACTTGTGATGCACCATTATTCTAGAATGTATACTAAAAGTATGGTTTCACACCTGGATAGAGGCTACCCCAAATAGTGGCAGATTTGCCCATAAATGCTACGCTGGGAAAGCGTGTTGGCAATCGCAAAGCGTAGCTTTTGTGACAGGGATACTACTGCCCATCCCCACCCTGTGCATTTGAGGTACACTGCTACGTACGAATATGCCGCCATCAGTCGGTTTCGGTACCTAAGTCGTATCTTACGACACCTTGTTCAGGGGATGTACTATTCAACTCCAGTGGTACCCCACAGCAAATTCTATAAATTAAACACTGGGAATCAAATAAATGCAAATAAATAAATGTAAACACATCACATATGTTGATCTAACTCTGAGATAAGTAACTTTAAGCACTTTAGTTACCAATATCCAGCATTAAATACATGTAAATAACTCCCAGACACAGAAGAAATTCCAAATATTCAACAATATATTTATCCTGGGTGGAGATTGAACCCATGACCTTTGGTACACAAGATAGGTTCACGACCATGTACACCATTGGGCCTATCAAATTATTATTGATTGTATTATAAGAAAGTATTTAAGTGGTCAATTAACTTAACCAAATATTGTGAGCATACTAACCTGTACAGATTCTACAGCTTCAGCTCTCAATATAACTTCTAGTGAACGTGGGATACATCCTCGAGGCAGTTCAGCTTGTGTCTCCTGTATACGAATCTTCTGGAAGTCCACAAACACTGACTTGTCTGCATCCAACATAAAACGCCTTCTGTTCGCACAGACTGGATTACGGCAGATTGTAGGAATTGTGTACTATGGATAAGAAGACAAATCATCATTATCAGCATACAGACATCCACTAAAATGCACACAATTATAAAGTCAAACAGGGTTTTGAGGTTAATTTATTGACTTTTACCTTGGGACAATGTCCCAAGTAAAAGTAAACTACGCTACTTCGGGTCAGGAGACCCTAAGTAGGGTAGTTAAGGTACTTTGGTAAAAAATGGATGAGATGAAAAACACCATGACCAACTATCTTGTCTGTAGATATAGAAAACAACTGGATGGTAATATTTATATAGTTTAGTTTTTAGTATACAAAACATAATACAACCATGTTACTACTTATGGAACATGTTCATATACAGAGTATGAATGTTATTTACCTTGAACTGTTGCTCCACATTTTTTATAACCGTCTGACAATCCAAACAGACAAAAGTGCCCAAAACAAGCTCTGGATGCACAGGATGAGTCCTCACAATCTGTCCTGAGATTCTGATCAATGTACCAATCTTAGCCGTAGTTAATTCTCTCACTTTATGCCTGGTAGGTACGTCCACAAATGAGACATAGCACTCTTTCCCTTCTAAATCTTTCTTAATACCACTGTCTGCTAAACTTATAACATAATTCAAAATGGCTTGGTTGAGGAATGGATATATTCGGTAATACTCTTCAATGATAGTAGTAGCAAGGTTTTGGTTATATTTTTCTACATCATCAAAACTGACTTCCAATGTGCTCAGTTCCGGCTTCAGAAGTTCTTTCGCTTGCTTCTCATACTTGGTTTCATTATCTTCTTTAAATCTAAAATTGAACAAATTATTAAAGTGACGGCATAATAAGTAGACATACGTTTTATCAAAAATCATTAAAAATATATGTCCTATATGACAAGTAAAACAACTTTATTATAAAGTTCATTATGATCACATAACCTATATAATCGTCTTTAGTTTCATAATGTTTTCAATTCTGTTATTAAAGACATCATATTGAAATAGATATTCTTATACATAAACAAAATATATAACACGAAAAGAATACTTACTCTTCTAAAAAGTCTTGAAATAGTTTCTGGCATCGAACTCCAACCTCATCTTTCACTTGGCTTTGTGTAGCATATGTGTCGGCAACATCCATTTTGCTTAGTAATTCGTTTTACGTCTGTACACAAAAGTCTGAGGTAGTGTTTTTAAATTGTAGTGACTGTATTTATTTTTACACAACAATGATTTACACTTTCACACCGATTAAACGTGAGGTTTTAATTTCAATACAATTATAGTCTTGTAACCAAACATGCGGACAGTTATCTTTCCACTTTAATTATCAATAACATTCAATTATGTCTCGAAGATACTTAATACATGAATATTAAAGGTAGTTAATAAAAAATAGGAGTTAAAGCACAGTTTGTATTTTAGCTTCACTTGCATGTCAATTGTGACATTTTGGCGGGAATTATTATTCGTTCTAAAACTGGTACTTGACAATAAGTTTGCAGTTGTCTTAAATGATGTTTTCTAGACAGCATTATTAACTATGGTATATTTTTGCTCTGGCAGCACGTAGTTTCAAAAGTCAGATAAAAGAGTAAGATAGCAATCGGATGGAAAAAAGAAGTTAAATAACCTCCTATTCCTTTATATAAATATGAATTGAAAAATAAGAAATATATTTCTCTTCTCCTTTTTAAGTCTTATATTATTTTAAGGAAAATCTATTTAACTGGTTATAGAGTGAATAATAATGACTGAAGCTCAAGTTGGGTTATTGGTGAAAGCAGCCGCTTGTTTTGGAAAAACACAAAATAGTATCAATCCAGTTCATAATGTTCTCAAAAGTTTTTATTTGTAAGTTATTTATTTATAGAAAGTATTTTATTATTATTTATCATATGTTTACCTACAACGAACTATGCTAAGGTTTATTATTAACAGGATGCGATGCCGGGAAATAACAAAGGGATTTGGACTACCTGTAAAATATTTCTCTCCTCAAGTAAGATGCTCCCGCTGTTTTATTGAATGGGGAAATAATACTGAAACAAAAGTAAGTTCACTGGTTGCTCTAGTAAGTTAGTTTATTAATTGCCTATATCTATGCCATTACTATTATCATTTCATTATTTTAGATCCAAGCTGTTAAGCTTAGTAAAAGGCAAAGACGGAAAATTAGTAAATTGCGCAACAGTAACAAAGATTATATCCAAAGTAATGAAAATAAACTTGTAAGTATATTTACCTTATTGATGACTATTGTTTTTTTTTATATGTTTGCAAGCAATTTGCACTCAGGCAAATGTATGAATATGACCATAATTAAATAATTATGTTCAAACAATTCCCTTTTAATCCTTATTCTTGTAATGTTCCCAGGAAAAAACTTGCACATTCTGTGAACATAGAACTGAAACCCAATTGTTGAAGCCTCCTCGACCAAAGGTTACAAGCAATACAATTATTTCTAAAAATACTATAGTTAAAACAAAAACATCTATAGAAAAGAAAACATGTGTTCAAATTGCAAAAGATAAAAAGAAGACAAATAATGCAAAAGGAAAACAAATCCAAAATATAATTAAAAATGTTGAAGTAAATGTTTATTCTAGGACTAATGATGTATTTTCATTAACCAATAAAGACAATACCCTGACAAAAACAGTCAAAGAGGAGAAAGTTATAAAGAATAATAAAAAGAAGAAAGACAAGTTTGCAGGTCTATGTCAACAAGCTGTGCTGGCATCAGCAAAACTTAAACAAAAGAAGGAAAAACAAGATAAACTTAATTTATTTCTTAAACCATCAACATAAATTCTGTAACATATTTAACAATTTTACTAAATAGGCTAATAAAATAAAGTATTTTATATCATGTAGTCTTGTTTTTTATCAAAATCAAATGTATGTCCATTACATTAGTATTTGTATGTCCTGTAATTACATGCAATTCACCATTTTTAAAAACTTTATAAAAATTATATGAATCATTGTTGCTTAGATATGATTCTACATTTAAATTGTTTAATTTAGAATCAGTTACTAAATCTAGATATCCAATTGCACCTGCAGCATCTGTAGGTCCGTCGATACCGTCTGTTCCTGCACTTAAAACATAAATATCAAAGTTTGTGAAACAGTCTTTAGTTTTATTTATCAAGTAAGAGAATTCTAAAGCTAGTTGTTGATTTCTTCCACCTAGACCAGTTCCTTTTACTTCAACTGTTATCTCTCCTCCAAGAATAAGACATAAACCTTTATTTTCTACATCTCTTTTACTAATGGTATCAACAAAGTTTTTGTCAATTCCTAGTATATTTAGAGTGGTAATCAGAGTTTTTAAAGTAACATTATCTATCGTATCCTTAATGAAATCACAGATGACTTTTGACAGTTTCACATACTCATGAGCAATATCTTTAACATTACCAGTTACAATGGATGATAGAACAACTGGTATGTAAATGAGTTTTTCTGCTACTTTCTTACATTCATTGATGCTAATTTTGTTTGAGCCAATAATATAATTTATAACATTGTCTTTAGGAAATTCTTTGTAGTGGTTTGTATTTTCCAAAACAGTTCTGATCGTACTAGGCAATTGATGGTGTAAATTGTATTTTTCAATAACATTTATTGCTGCTGAAGGATTATCTTCATTTTTAGTGGTTGGACCACTAGCAATTAAGTCCAAAGGATCTCCAACAATATCAGATAGAATTAAAGATATAACTGTAGATGGTTGTGCCATCATAGCTAATTGACCACCTTTGATATCAGATAGTGCTTTCCTGACTATATTCAATTCCATAATATCAGCCCCAGCATTGGCCAACTTTTTTATTAACTGAGTTTTTTCTTCAAGTGTAATTGGTTCCTTTGGTAATGGCAGTAAGGCAGAACCACCGCCTGATATTAGAACAAGGAGGATGTCATCTTTATTCAAAGTTGTCACAAGACTTTTTATAGTTCTGGCAGTTGTCTCAGCATGTTTATCAGGCAAATTATTTGTTGCACCTTCGCAATACATGACTTTATTATTATTGTGGTTTGAATCTAGGCTTCCCAGTGGTATACTTATTATCCCCTGTTTGATTTTGTTTCCAAGTATTATTTCAACTTCTTTCGCCATACTTTGAACAGCTTTTCCAGTTCCTATTAAGTAAACATTTCTTCCATGAAGATCGTAATTATCACCGGCAATTGTAAATTGTTCATTGATTGCGTTGAACTTAACTGTATTTTTAATAAGTTTGTCAGGTAGCACAGCCGATACACCATTTCTAAATATTTTAATTAAATCACTTACAAAAGTTTTATTCATTATAAGGATGTTAAAGCTTGTACAGCTAGTTTTTTATTTAATGTATATTAGACAAAATAACCTGTCATTTATTAAATATAATTAAATTAAAATATGACTATATTTTTACTTAATTGTACCTAGGTACTAATAGTCATCAGTAAAACCCAAAACACTGATTATAAATGTCAATGTCAGCTGATAAGAAGTTTATTTTAGCCTATTAGCTATATGCGCGACTGTGGCGACGCGTAGCGTTTACATTTGCGGAAGCTGTCAAATAATAAAAATATAAACATTGTTAGTTTTCTTTGCAAATATAAATAAAACCAAAGATTAAAATAGTATTGTTGACTTTATTTAAGTGCAATCTATTTTAATAATTTTACTGTAAAATGAATATTTTAATAAAAACCGGGTTTAAAACACTTACACATAATATTAGTTTCCACACACAACGACAAACTGAGATAAAAGGCAATAAATTAGTATTAGCCGAGCATGTAAGAAATATGGAAGAACTGCGACACAATGGCCAGACCTACTTAACACGAGCTCACGTTTTCATCATTCATCAGTACAGCAGCTTTATCAGGCCAAAATACTAAATTGGCAGTTGCAGAAGTTAAATCATGTAACAATAATTGAAATATTCTTGAAACTGTGGTTCTATGAACACCAAATAATACACTCAATGCTGAAAATGTCAAGCCAGTTTTTTATAAAAATAATGAGAAGGCGGTATTTTGTAGAAACTTTTCATTTTTTACTTGCTACTCTCGGTACCAAGAACTCGAAGATATTAAATGTCACACCCGCAAGATCTAAGAGTTGTTGATCTTCTTTTATTGATAATATACCAACAAATTCTTGACCATATGTTGATTGATCCTTATATGTTTGGTCCGTGCAACAGCTTTTGTCTTTATTATTTGAAGTATTTGTTGCTATGGCTCTCGAAATAGATGCAATATCTACTTCACATCATTATAGATGTATCAATTGCATGTAAATGTGGTTTCTTTTAATATCAACTGAGAAAACATATGGGCTTGGCATTTTTTATGGGTCACAAGCTGTTGGGGTTGAATAAATTCATTCATAGGACGCTCTTGGGAAAATATAGAATTTACATTTGCTATTGAGGCCGTTATTTTTGCAGTTAACAACGCAACAACAGTCATGGCCCATTTCTTTGCTTTGATTTTGTACGGCAATCAACACATTTGACAGTTGATCATCTGCATTTGTTTCCAATTTCTGCCATGTTGTGCGCTGCGGTCGTAATCTGTTCGCCACTACTCGCTTTGCACAAAGCCAACGCAATTTTACAAAGTTTTATTACTTTTAAATTACTAGCATTCTAAAAAATTTTACATTTCAGTAAATTTATTACTTTTAGTCTAAAGTTGTGTAATGAAAGCAAGTGGTAAAATAAAGAGTATATTGTTTTTTGTGTAACGAAACGTCACATAATAAAAAATAAACTACATGACTGTTGTGATTTGTCATGACTAGTTGCAACATGTCGCCGCAAAGATTTGAATTTAGGCCTAGGGGCCGAAAGAATTTATTATTACGGAGAGTTTATTTGCCGAGAGGGAAAAGATAGTGAAAAGTTTTATTAAAGATTTGAAGTGTTAATTCCACCGGCTATAATAAATGGACTCTCCCGTCTGTTTTACTCAATACTTTGTTGATAAACAAAATGTGAGATCGTATGGAAACATCTTCAAACTAAGTTTATTAAAAGAAGGCAACAACGAATTATTTTTGCGAAGCATATTTGGAACTAACGTTTCGTTCAGCCAATTATCATCTGACATTTTTGAAGTACTTTCTGACCTTGGAACAAATCTTCGAAACTATTCTAAACAGGACTTCAAATACTTTTTTCCTTATGATGACATTCTTTATTTACATTCATTAAATAAGGGTGAGATCTACGAAAAATGCTGGAATGCACTTTCAAAAATAGTCCCTAAAACTTTGTTTGGGAACAGACATAATGAGGATACATTCAAGAAAGTTGTTGCAATGATTATACATGGAATGAAAAGGCAACATATCCAGTTTGGAAAAAAAATAAAAGTATGGAATCTATGCGTCAAACCATGGAATACCCTGCCTGAAGCTATATCAGAAGAGTTCTTAAATATTATTTTAAAATGGATTATAAAAAACATACTATCAGCAATGATTACTTTAAACTTTCATGTCACTACATGTAAATTTGATGCAGATGAAAATAAACTACATTACTTCTACAAACACCAATGGCAAAGCTTTTATGATAAATCATTACATAAAATGCTTCAACAAGGAGTAATAAAAAAAGTTGAACCATATTGTTTGGGACATAAAATCAAAAGAAATCATAACATTAAAAAAAAGCTTAAACTAAGAGTTGTTTACAAGGATATACCAAAGTTGCATTTGATATTAAAATCAAATAATGACTTCAGACCAATAATTCGCTACAAAAATAATACAAATTTGCCTGCAATAAAGCACAAATTACGAGATAGACTCAAGTTACTAAGACTTTTAACAAATAATTCTCATAAGAAAATGAAAAATGAATACAATGAACTTTATTTTAAATGGATAAGATTGAATAATCCCAAATTATACTTTGTGAAATCTGATTTAAGCAATGCATTTGGCTGTGTTAATAAAAGCAAGCTAATGATGTTATTAAATGAGAGATTTTTAAACTACAAGCATTCTGAATCGAATACTGATTTACTAGAGAGAAATAGTCGTGTGTTTAAAGACTTGGTTACTGAATTGCAAAATCCGATTTTTATTAAAGCAGGTTCATCAATTTTTTCATGGAAAAAGGGCTTAGTGCAAGGCTATAAATATTCACCTGCTCTCTCAGAACTATACTACAATCATCTAGACTCCATGTATTTTGAGAATTGTTTAACAAATACAAATGGTTTAAGATTTTTTACCAGAGTTGTAGATGACTATTTGTATATTACAGATGCCATAGAAGATGCACAGTTGTTTCTTAATTCTTTGTCCAATTATGAAAATGTTAATTATGAAAAAACAATAGCAAATTTTGCATACAAAGATGTGAAAGTGCAAGAAGATATTACATTCCTAGGTTATTGTTATAATACAGCAAATCTGCAAGTGAGAAGAGCACATAATGTGTTTACTGGGCAAATGTGTTATAAAATTTCATTAAGTTATACAATTGAGAATATTTATAGGTTTATAGAGAGCCGTATTGGTCAGTCAAGCATTCAGATTAACAGTCATATTTTTAATTTTCTATACAATAATGAAGAGTTAGTGTGGGAACATATCTTTACAACATTTTGTTTGTCAGCTAATAAGTTCTGTACTATTTTGGCTCTACTTTGTGAAGGAACAGAAATGCAAAGATTTTTGCATTTATATAAGAAGAAAGTTACAGTGAAGCTTGGAAACTCAATAATAGAAGTGTTGGAGAGGAACAAAACCAAAGAATTTCTGTTTGTGTACTGTATAAATCATTTTCGGTATATTTCATGGTTAGCATTGAGTTTATGTGCAAAAGGAACCCCAAAATGTTTGAAGATTGTTCCTCTTGTAAATGATGAACTAGCAAAATCCAATTGCATATTTGGTAAATGGAGAGAACATGCTAGCAGAATAGACAATAATGGAGATTGTCTGAAAAAGGCAGTAAAAGAAGTGTGCAGAAGACCTGATTTGAGAGTGATCATGAAGAGGTTTGGCACTTTACCCAAAGGTTTTGAGTGTTACAACAATAAATTAATTAATAAATGAAACTTTACAAACCAAGATATGTTATATATTTTATAAATAAAAAAAATTTTTTTAAATAAAAATACTAATTTTATTTAACACCTTACAAAACAAAGTATGAAAATAATTATTTGGACGGATTAAAGATTAAGAATGATTATATATTAACTAAGTGTTTCTAAGAAATGAATACCCAAGAAATATCTCATAAAAGATATGTATACTGGTAAACAATTAGAAAAAATATATTATAAGTACATAGTAAAAAATTTAACTATAAAAATTGTAAAAAAACATAGTTATTTTTAAAGTATTTAGATTATAAGTAGAGATTTAGCAAACAATATAAAAATATATAAAATGAAAAAAGAAGGCACTCCGGACGGATTCAGTGTTCTTAACAATAAGTTTGGGCTTAAAACTATACATTGTTAGGTTA
>JACJUM010003317.1:6930547-7077545 GCA_020976665.1 Heortia vitessoides | reverse complement strand
CCGCGCGGCGAAGGCGCGCGGCGCGGGCGACAGGAAAGCGGAGTCGGCGGCGACGTAGCCGGCGGCCTGCGGCGCGTCGCACGACACGAGGCGCGCGGCGCGCAGCAGCGCGCGGCCCGCCACCGCGTCGGCCGACCGCGCCGCGTGCGCCAGCGGCTTCAGCCGCACCGCCGCGTCGCTGAAGATCAGGTCCGCGAACGGCGGTTGCGAGTAGAACATGCTGAAGCTGGAGTGGATTACCTCGATTATTGTGTTTTTCCGGAGAACCTAATGGTGGCCCAATCGAACGTCGGTCCCGACCGTTCCTCGAGCGACTCGAGTTCGGACCCCGGCTTTAGGGGCCGTCGTTCTTGACGGTTCCGTTGTTTACGAAAGAGTGAGCGAGCCCGGCCACACCGATCGACACATTATCCAATAATTTAACTGCCTCCTTTCAAACAGAAATACAGAAATGCGAAAACTGCTGTTTGGCGGTAGAAATAGTTGAGAGTGAGGTACCAATGCAAGCAATCTTTGTCATGAGGTCTACCTCAAGTATCGTTCGAGAAACGAGGACTGTCCGCGATGTGTGTTACGAAAATTATATGCGCGAAGTATTTGTGTTTGTGGAGTGCCAGCGAAAGGGAGTCGTTTATGAAAGTATGCTATCGGATGAGTCGTCAATAGTCGCGGTCTGCTATAACTAACAGAGACTTTTTTCCGTGCAGTTTACTTTACAGCTACAAGCGGGTGTTGAACATGATATATTATCAATTAAATAACTTTGGTACATATATGTGTACCACCGGGACACGAGATAACGGATGAATCCCACCCATCAGATCGTGAACTGGTTTCGTGGATAAACTGCTGTATTTAAAAATATGGAACATTGATATCGACAAGAAAGTTTTGGTAGATTGATCAATCTTTTCAAAATACTCATAAGACATAGAATATATGAAGAAATAAGTAGAATAAAGCTATCGAAATTTCTAAATCCACTGTCTAGCTTGATGAGGTAGATGCAGTGCATTACTGGTTTTACTCTAATACTAGCTTTGGTTTCTTACCTGAACTCATCGGTGGCGGTGGCTCCGTACAGCTGCTGTGCGTACACCATCAGGTTGGAGTAGGTGTCCAGCTCGGTGTGGTTGGCGCGGCCCATCATCACCGACCCGGGCACCTTGCCCAGGTTGCAGTTCTTGTACTCGTGCACTTTAGCCCTTGTCCCTGTCGTTAAGATAAATTAATGATAAGAAGAGTTGATATACTTGGTTTAAATGCCTCCCTAAATCATCTGCGCGATTTGCACTGTTGCACGCCTCGAAACATTGATCCCGGTCACCAACGTCTACCAGCGAGAACTCGCGGTCAATGGCCGACTCAGGTTCACGATGAGTCTGATGAGCAACTCCCTGATTAGGGCACCGATTACAATACTACATTGGATGGGCAACAAAAAATATCCACCCACGAAAATTTTTCTCCATTGACCCACCCAAAGTCACGCGGTTATTATAAGGCGCCGCCGCGTAGAACCGCGTCAATAGCGCTCAGCGTTGTAGTAGAGACCGCGCAGTCTGCGTCTGCGTGTACAGGAGACATATCGTGGATGTCACTTCATTACCGCTTCAGTTATCAGCTTAAGTTAATAAGGTCCATTTCCATCTCTTCTGATTGAATTTGCAACTGGCTACTTACGCGATCTTGCTCTATCATCGACGATATTAAATTTGTATAAATCCTTCTTGTTACACGTCAAATTATTGGAAACTCCCACAAAAGCCACGTGCCGTACTCACCGTCCGGACACAGCAGCTGCAGGTCGTCGGGCAGCAGGTCGCGCGCCCACCACTCGCGACGGCGGCCGCCCGACACCTCGGCGGGCGCGGTGTGCCGCACGAACGCCACGTCGCCGCCGCCCTCCACCATGCAGCGGACCGCCCCGATGTGCCCGTAGTAGTCCTCGCTCGCGTCGCGGCGACAACGCCTGTGTTTGGGGTTAATTAATCATCCGAAAAACCTGCTTCGTTTTTTACCAAGTCGAAGATTCGTATGTGGCGTATACTCTGTAACGCATCACTTGAATCCGGGGAAGGACTGTCCGCAGTCGGCTGCCTGCAGCAATAGTGCGCGCCGAACCCACTCCCGTGCAAGACATGTGTCATTCATCATCATCAATAAGCTGCAGGACGTCCACTGTTGACCACAAGCTTCTCCAAATGATTTCCTATAGGACCTGATGTGGCCTGCGTCAAGCGTGAACCTGCGGTTTTAGCTGGATCGTCTGTCCATCATATGGGTGGACGCCCTACGCTGCGCTTGCCGTTATGTGGCTATTCCAGAGCCCTACGACTCTATCGTTCATCGGTTGTAAGTGCCCTGCCGACTGTCACTTCAACTTTCTGATCCGCCGGGGTATGTCGGTAACTTTTTTCTTTTTTTTCTGATTCGATCGCGCTAAGAGGCTCCTAGCACAGCTCGTGTGTCATTCGTCATTATATTGTTCTTTAAAAATACAAGCTTATAAGTACAATTTTAAAGCGCAATTCATATAATGTCGAGTTTGGTATAAAGTTGTAATTTCATAGTGTTATAAGCCGATTTTGAATTATTTTATTAATAGAATAATCTTTATTATGTATACAAAAAAAATGAGATTTTTGTTTTTTTGAGTTTGTAACATATAAACTTAAAAACCACAAGAATTATTTTAAGAATCTTTTCTAAAAAGTTACATCATTAGCGAGTAATATTACTTATATTCATATGAAAAATTAACGGTGCAAGTAGTTAATATGGAGTGTACCTGAAAGAAGCGCCGTGGCACAGGTGGCACAGGTTGTCCTGCGGCACGGTGTCCGTGTCCACGTACTGCGTGCTGAGTGCGCCGGGCGCGCACGACTTGCTGAAGTACTCGGCGGCTGCGTGCGCGCCGTCGCACCCGTACGGTCTGCAACCATTCATTCGTTCGTTCATTCGTGTACGAGACTGCAGACTGTGTATTACTAAGTAACACCACCAAACTTTGCATAGTCGAAAACTACTTGTTCATTATTAGCATAAAGTTGTTCAAGGTTCAATCTTTATACTAGAAGAGTAACTTTAATATTACGAATATTAAAACAAAAATATACGAATTTTGTGAGAAATCGCATTATTATTTATTTTCCTATTAGCAGTTTACGCGCACTTACATCGTCTTTAAGTTTCACAACAATGGTACAAAAATAAATCCGCACAGTATCTTATACATTGATCTAACCCCGAGATCATACACACCGTGACCACACTACGAGGAATCATAAATGTATTTATTTATTGTATTAGGCACACAATATAGAATCACATCATAACAAAACACTATAAAAGTCCATGGGATCTTAACAAGCTGTGACTCCACAAGGATGTATACACTGCTATAGCGTGATAAGCTTAAAGATCTATACATTAACAATAAAGACATTATTTCGGAAAAAAATCATGAAATAAACTAAACTAAATAATTAACAATAAAAATAGAGAGAAAAGAATATTTATGTATATATATATAAAAAAACAATACAAATACTTGTATGATAATTATTTAAGTTTGGGGGTATGGGGATCAAACCCTAGACGCACAAGATAGCAACACTATCGAATGCGCTAACGGGCCAGTCGAGGTTAAAACCAACGTTCGGATAAACATAAACGATTTAGCTTGTAAAATCATCTAAAATAACACAAACGTGATTGTGTTGTGTGCGTGTGTGAGTGACATGAACGCGTCTCATGATCTTGTATAGAAAAACGAGGTCATGAGACGTTTGTGTTATTTTCTAATTCTATTTAGATAACTACTAGAGCACTGACCTGATCCAGCCGTTCGATATGAGGTACGCTAGCGGGAAGACCCAGCCGGCGGCCATGCCGATGCCCGTGTGGCAAGTATTCTTCCCGCGGAGGTACGTGAGGTCTGTATCCGGGTCTTGTTCTTTGGCAACCGCCACCGCGTAATACCAGTTATCCCCGCTTGGATAAACCTGGTTTACAACATTATAAAATTGTCAGATTTTTATACCTAAGGGATTATTAAGTTATTAAATACTCCGGTGCCCCAGGCATTCAAATTATCCCGTTCGCGTGAGTTTTAATCCTGTTTTTTACAACCTGTGCCTTTAACGTACATAGGTAATAATTTTTCCATACAAAAGCCATGATTAGTACCCGTCGCGAAAGCTGCGGTCTGCAATTGCCTGCGAATTTCTTCTTTTCTGGGAAGGCCTATGTTCAGCAGTGGACTTCCAATAGCTGATATGAAGACACTGCTGATAATTATCCAATTTGGTTTCATTGTTATGAAGATATGTCGTGCTTACACTTTGACGTTAATTTTATTTATATAGACTTTCGGGTTATTATATGTAGTTCGGTTCATTTATAGCATTACGCTCAGTCCTGTGTAGAGATTCATTGCAATAACGTAACGTAAACGCAGCGTTACTAGAAATCGTTAATTCGTATGGCGTTGAGTGATTTAGTTCGAACATTTCATGGTTACTAGCGCCGTCTATCGAGGAGCGGGGGCAGCATCCGGGTACAAGTCCGCCACATAGAAGCGTACAAACCTCCTGCATGAAAGGCACCAGCCGATGCACGCTGGCGGCGTGCAGCATGTCGGCCGAGTCCAGCATGGCGAAGTCGCAGGTGCCTTCCGCGATGGCGCGCTCGCAGTGCCGCGTGCTGTGCCCGCGCCAGCACACCAGGCCCGGGGACAGGAACGCCGCTTTCAACGCAGTCTGTGAGGATGTTTCGCTTTAATGTATATGTATACGAAAAGTCAGCCCTCGCTAAGTCTCTTGGTCACGGAATCACGTGTGAACAGCTGGCCATATTTCGTTTATTGTGTGTTTGTTGTGTTCGTAATTAACAGGAGAAGGCTTTTAGGATAGGAAACCATTGAAAATGTTCTGAATGTTATAAAAATTAAGAAAACTTAACGACCATATTTAAGGTAAGATGTAACTGTCAGTGGTTTGACAGTTTGTGCGATTGATAAATTGAGCACAGTAAATATAGTTAGAAATTGATGCAACGATCGGAATTATATACATATTTTTAATAATTTCACCAACGTCTGTTGTGTTAGCTTGTTCCAAATATTTTATTATATTTATAATACATTATAGTTGTAACCTGTACAGACAAGTATATGCCTGCAATGTATACAGTGTTTGTGTAGCGGGCTAGCAAGTAGTCAAGATCACCGCGAGAGAGGACGCCATTTCAAGTAATATAAACTTACAAATTATATCACATCTTTCAGTGCAGATTTCCAGAATTAACTTGATTAGCTGTGAGAACCATAATTAGTTACTTTTTAAAGTTAACTTTTCATCAATGAGCGGATAAAATTGCAGAAAGTGCGAAATGAGCGACGTATTAATGTGCGGGGAGGCAAAACTTCACATTTTTTTTTAACAATACTCCAGTCATAGTAGTCACCGAACTTTTACTAACACAATTTGAACATAACTTAATAACAATCTTCAAGTTTGTGTTATTTATAGTTTATTAATTATTAAGTTCTGAAGCTATTTACAGTCTCAGTTTGTGTATTCTGCAAAAATCCTTTCGAGGACCCTTGTGGGGTAATAAAAATCGATATAAATGGATTGAATCGAATAAGCAACATAAATCTACTATAAATGTAGCCACACAAAGTGTACTCCGTGAAATAAAAAAAGGCGGTACGATAAGGGATCCCCGGGGTAAAGGCCCACCTTCATCTTGACGCACTTGTCCATCTCCGGGTCGCTGGTGACGCACAGCGTGGCGCGCCGCACGGGGCAGGCGCGCACGCCGCGCACGGCGCGCTGCGCCTGCGGGCCCACGTACTCGTTGTTCACGATGTTGCTGGCCGCCTGCTCCTCTTCCTTCAGCACTCGGAAGTTGATCGTGGCGTCCTGTGCGGAAGTTCCAACTGATCATCGTCATAATTGCAGCCGCAGCTTGTCCACAGCTGAACAGAGGAGCTCGGCGACGGTCACACAATGATACGATTTAGAATTCGAACGAAGTTTACCTGTATCAACAGGTCTGTTGTTCCATTTGAGCTGAACAGTTGGAAGGGCAACTCTATAGGCCTTCCGCTTTCATCCACACGACCTTGGAAAGGTGAGTATGTGCTCGATCTGTAAATAAGAGAAAAACTAGAACTTGAAAATTTATGTTTGTATAAATTAAAGATATGTGAAGAGACCCTGGAGTTATTGTGTATTTTACCTTAACCAAATTTGAGAACATTTTAAACTTTTATCAAGGTAATTTTTGGTAAATACAAAATTGGGAAAAAGAAAATACATATCTGAACTCATACATATATATATATATATAAATTCTTTGCACATTATAATATAATAACGCTAGTTTTTAATAGAAAGGACGCCATAGTAAAATTTGTTTCTATACACCCGATGTATGACGATATTCAATACTAAGCGTTAAATCTAGTTAGTTAATATGAAATTCGAGCTTACTTGACGTCGTCCTCAAAGCTTCTGTCCCTGTTGAATCCATAGTTGTTTGGTTTAAACGGATCGTACGGGCGCGCTTGCTCGGTGGAGCTAGAGGCGTATGGGTTGCCATAACCGTCAGTGGGCTGGTAGCCGGCTGTGCGATTAGATATCTTGTTCATAGGGTTCGGTTTACCATACAGCTCCACTATTTTCAGCAAGAAATTTTGGTATCTGAAAGATTTTATTTGAGAATAAGAATAAATTGACATTATGGGTGAACATTTAAACGGTCAATTGGGATATTGCAGATGAGATTGAAAGATAGGAATAGATAGGTAGCAGACTAAAATCTATAATACATTATTATAAAACTGAATAGTTTGTTTGTTTAGTTTAACATGCTAATCTCTGACGCGATTATGCACTGAAATAATTCATTCACCATAAGCTACATCTTCACTAAATAACATATTATCATCATATAAAATCAAATAAATAAATCACGCGACATTTCATATGTTGACTGACTCTGATAAAAGTAGCTTAAAGCACACACGGATATCAGACAACAGAGGAATTACAAATTTAATACTTATATACTTATAAAAAATAAACCCAGGCACAGAACACATAAAAATTCATCATATAAATATTTTCTCTGATTGGAGATCAAACCTTTGGCGCACAAGACTCCAATTATCATCATCAAATAATATACGCTGTATATTCTTGTATTCCGATCAAAACGGGAAAACTGCAGGACTCTACTATATAATATAAACTGATAACCAAAAAGATTGAAGTGGTAGAGGTTAAGAGAACCGTTGTCTGTTACACCTGATTGAGTATATTTAGTCTCACTTACTTGGTTCTCTGTGAAACGGAGACAGCACTGCTGGTGACGATTGCGTCGGCCGGCACGCGGCCCCAGTTGCATTGCTCCCACTCGGTGACAGGCCGCCGAGACCCGTCGCGGCAGACCAACTCGAATCGGTCTTCTGTTACACCGCCTGGTGAAAACGATTATTTACGCTATAGTTTAGATTTAGAATATAAACACGACGATTTAACTGAAATTTGAAAGTGCGTACTGAGATAATGCAATAACTATAATAATTAATATTGAACCATTTATTATGAGTATTTTATTAATACTCCTGTTATATTTCCAATCAAAGCATGCTTCTAAAATTATCATTACAACCGCATTAAAATCTATTGCGTAAGTTTAAAGGTCAAAGTATACACACTAAACAGTTGTAGATACTAAATATTTAGCAGTAGCTTTCCGCTATCTGCAAAGGAAAGCGACTTTATTTAATGCTATGTAGTGATGTAGGTGTTACCAGGTTATCTATAAATTAGGTAAATCTATCTTTAGTTAGGTATGTAATAATTTGTACTCACCCAGAATTTTCCTGGACAGCAAAGCATGTTGTATAGTGGTGTCTCTTACGAAAGCTATTTCCCCGGTCCCGTTAGCGACGAGACACTTGAGAGCACCCTCGTACCCGGCGTATGGGTCTGCGAGCGTACAGCGGATGCCAGCGCCTCCTGCGCACAGCTTGCAAAGCCTGACATTAAAAACAACAACCATTTATATTTATTCATGTAAAATATTTATGGTCTATTATCATAGTATATACTTAAAGTCATTCAAGTCATTGTGTTAAAAATATTGACGGTCAAAAATTCAATTGTTGTAAGGGACAAAGTGCAGTTTTACAAGAAGAAAAAAAAAACATTTAAATTCTTCTTTTAATTATGTTTAGGCTGTTTTACAAATATAAATAAAATGGAATCCTCTTTTACTTGTAACTTAACAACAGAAATAAATTATTACAAAAATTTTTGCAAATATGTCTCTTATACAGATTGAACTTCTGACTGTTAGGTTTAAAGAATTTACTATGAATTGACTGTTGATATATCTAACTGCCAGTAGCCGACATCATTCATATGAGACTTTGGAGTATGTAACGTCTGGTGGTTACATAAACTAACTTTTAATCTGCTAAAGGAAGCCAGTGATTTAGTTCCCAAGAATTAGATTATACTTACTTGTCCGAGTTGTCTCCAATAGGATTGTACAGGTCTATCAATGAGTTAGGTGCACATGATTCCCCGAAGAACTCTGTTGCTGACTTCACATGGTTATTGCAGTCAGTTATCTTGAGGCCACCTTCTTGCATAAGCTAAAAATATTAAAAAATACTTTGTTAAAGTAAAAATAAGCAAAGTTACAATCCAGACCCCAGGATCTTCAATTGATTTAATTTTAAATTAATTTGGGGGATTACAAAAAATAATATTTTAAGAGTTTCATCATGTTTTAATATTACATATTTGATAAAGAGTATTCAAGTCCCTGTTGAATCCATAGTTGTTCGGTGGAGTTCCAAGAGGATTGTATATTTCGAACAATACAATTTCTCCTCAATTTGACAAACTAAGTTGAAATTATGATTCAACTTGTATCATATTGATACTCATAATATTTTCATTCTAATTTCATCATAATTTATGCATTGACACATATCCATGGGCCTACCATATAATTACCGTATGTACAGGCATCACCCAACCCGCAAGAGCACCAACTCCAGGGAAACAAGCCTTTGCACCTCTGAGAGCATATAGGCCTGCTCCAGGTTGTACAGCAGGCAGGCCTCCTTTGTTGATCACAGCTACAGCATACTGATATGGCTCTCCTCTTCCATATAACTATTAAAATGGTTTAGGCATGTTCAGGAAAAAGCAATTACACAAGTAGATAATCTGACTAGAACGGCTGGATGCTTAAAATCTGTTTTATTAAAAATGCTTTGGGGATACCTATGCCCAGTGTCTGTCTTACTGCAGGTATGATGATAATCATAATATATTATATTGCAATATATTGAATATAATGTCATTCAGGCTCAGAAAAAACTTGAATTTTCATAAATCTTGCTCTTGGTGATTGATTTCATGGCCATTGGAGTGGCACTAAAATGTCTTTAACATTGGTTTACAATATGATAAAAACAAATATCTTAATTGATTTTGCTTCATTAGTATCAATTGTCTTACCTCCTGCACAATAGGAACAAGGGAATGGTATCTGCCTGCAACATACACTTCACCAGCATCCAAGCCCAATAGAGAAGCTTCTCCTCGATCTACCCATGTCATACATTCTTCTGTGTCAAAAGCCTGTAAAAACCATAAGAATAATGAAGTTGTTTTAGGTATATATCAATAATCAAGGTATTTGACACCATCAACAATTGTTAAATAATTGAGAAAGTTCTTACCCTTTTACATTGGAGTTCAAAATAGTCCTTTTTAAAGAGTCCTTTGTCTTGCATAACTGTTTTCATTAACTTTTCACATTTTTCCTGTTCTAATTTAGAAGTGGTACACCATGATATCATGTCTTGCCCCTCGATTTTAGTAACTTTATGTATTTCATTAAGAACCGACTGACTCTCATAGTAGGTGCATTTCACAGAAGCTGAAAGTGAAAGAGCGTATTAACCAGTAATTTAATCATCATCTGCATCGATAGGAACATATAAATATATGATATAAACATTAATTACAAGAAAAATAATTTGAAATGCATTGCTGTTAGTGTGAATCTTGTTGCTATTTAAACTTGATGCTTACCTATTGAAAGTAATAGAATTATGAATGGGCAAAGATTACTCATGATTGAAACAAGTTAATTTTTATTGCATTTCTTCTAATAGAATCAAAATAATTAAAAAAATATAGTTATATTAGGTTTGCACACAATTATACCACACCCAAACAACGGCAAAACAAAATTGAACGAATATTAGATTTATAGTGAGTGAATGACAATGAATAACATCAGTATTAGTACGGTAAAAAACAGATCAACCTACTCAAAACTGTCAAATTTTTATAGTCAATTTTGAACTCAATCGGCTGCTATTATATTTTAATATAGATTGAGAAATTTTTACAGATTTAGATAGGTTGATCTGTTATTGTCTGTACTTACCCGTTAAATCTTTTAACTTGTATTTTTCTTACTTTATTCATGTTGTGTTTATTTCATATATTATTTATATCAAGTACTGTTGTTATTAAAAGTTAAAGATAATTATTTTATTATCATATACACTTGTAATTTTTAATACGTTTAAGTGTGTACGGTGTTGGTACAGTACGGTTTTTTACATCAGGCAGGACTGTTGAAAAAATGTCAATTGACATTTCTTTTCGTTCTTCGAGATAATTCATGAAAATTTCGCTTTATTTTGTTGTTCTGGACGAATTTACTTTGAGTTTTCAAACACACATCAAATACATTTCTACGTTTTCAAAGCCAAATTGTACTAGTTAGAAGAACAAGAAGTTTCGTGCTCTTTCATACATCTTGATACTTAAATTTATATTGAAAAATCAATCCATTATTTCCGCAATATATAATTCACCACGTGTTTAGAATTTTTGAGAAATGGTTGTGTTTACATGCGGTCACTGTGGGGAATCTGTTCAAAAACCAAAAGTTGAGAAACATTACTTAACAAAATGTAGGAACCGGAATCCTAACTTGTCATGCATGGACTGCTTCAAAGATTTTTTGTGAGTATTTATAGTATGTTCATAAGTTATCTTAAAAATAAGAAATGTTTTTTGAACAAGAGACAAATGGTCAATGTTTAGTTTGAATTTCTACAATAGATTAGGTTAACTGTTTTAGGTTTGCACATGCAGTGCAATTAGAATTTTTCTATTATTTTGTTTTCATAAAATAAAATGCCTTAAAATTAAACAACCTTAATAAAGAGAGAGTGCTCAGGTTGACCTAAACTTATTTAAGGATTTTCTTGTATTTTTAGTTTGAAGTAATCTTTGTTGTTTTATAAATCAGATTGTGTTAAAGTAACATATTGTTTTTCTATTTCAGTGGTCAAGAATATGAAAGCCATATGAAATGTATAACAGAGGAGGAGAGATATTCTGCAAAAGGTTTTGTGGCTAAAGAGAAAAAAGGTGAGAAAAAACAGAATGCCTGGGTGGAGATATTGCAGTCAGTACTGGATGAGCAGAAAAGTGCACCTCACAGTGTATTGAGGATTGTTGAAACAATCAGTAAGCATAACAACACCCCTAGGAAGAAGCCTAAATTCATTAACTTTGTGAAAAATGTCTGTGGCCATAAAACAAATCCAAAAGATATTGATCAGGCCTGGGATCTAATTTCAGTTAAACTTTCTGCGCTGTCTAACAATAATAACCAAAATAAAAACCAAGATAAAAACCAAGATAAAAAGGAGGAAGTTAATTCATCAATCACTTCAAATGGTGATGCAAACTCTGATAAATCTAATGGACACATTGAAAATGGAAAATTAGAAAATGGTGATAAAAAACATGAAAATGACGATGTTGGAAGTGAAGAAAAAGAGAACGAAGTGAAAGAAAATGGACAGGAGGATCATGTGAATGGGAAAAAGTTGACCAAAAAACAGAAAAAAGAAGAGAAAAAACGGAGGAAGTATGAAGCTGAGTTGCAAAGTGCTGAGGAACCAGTTGTAGAAGAAGTACCAGCCGTTACCAAAAAAGATAAGAAAAAGAAGAATAGGACTGAATCTGTGAATAATGATGAAGAATGTGCTCAAGTTGAAGGTAAGAACAAGTACAAGAAAAGGAAGAGGCAAGACACAGCTAATAGTGCAGTGGAGCTTAATGTAAATGGTAATGAGAATCCTGATATTGTCACTGCCACTGTGAAGACACAGAAAAAAAAACTGAAAGTTGATGAAGAAGAAGAAAGCATTTGTCTTCATGACCAAAATGTTGCAAAAGGTGAAGAATTGGAGGAAAACAGTGCCAAGAATGGTGACAAATTCAATTGGCATGCAGTTATAATATCTGTCTTGGAAAAAAAAGGAAATGAGCTCCCTTTCAAACGTCTGCAAAAGAAAGTTCTTGCAGAATATTCCGAGGCAACAGGTAGAGAAGTAGATGATAGAATTGCTGACAAATTTATTAAGAAGTTGAAGAGTGCTCCAAAGGTAAGAGTTGATAAAAATAGGGTCTGCCTTGAAGAATAGCATCTTAATTATTTTGTATAACAAGCTAAGCAAGAAAATGCTATTGCAGCCCCTTGATCAACCTCAAATAAAATATTTGGACTGTTTATTTCTAGGAAGCATTCTTTGTTTCTCCAAATGCAGTGATTAAACCCTGTAAATTTTATTGTAACTAATAATTATTAATGTTAGGTAAAAAACAAGACTCAATAAAATTGTTGTAAAATAATGGTCTTTTCCTTATAAGTGGCTTGGGAAGGCCTATTTTCAGCTGATATGATAATGACATAGTTTACATGTGACATTTTATAGTCCTAAATGATTGTCATAATTTGTTTTGTTAAATCATATTTTCTGACATTTACGCGTTCACTATTCATAATTATTAGTCTAGATTTTCTGTGACGTCACAACAAATCTATTGTGCGCATAGATATGTCCAGATAATCTTAGTTCGTTTACAAGTTATATGACGTCATATCATGGTTAAATGGCCGATAGCGTTTTCAGCATTCCAAATCAAAAATTAAAAAATACAACTTAATTTATGCAACCATTTTGGACATTACTAAATTGAAATCGATATATTTTTATATTTCGTCAGTCAAATACTGTAGGACATATTCATCTGTTAATAGAAGCAAAGAAGAATAGCGCTAAATTAATAGAAGTCATGTATCCTACTACAGTTTAATTTTGAGCTAGATTAATCATGGTAAATGATGACATATCATTATTCAATTTAAAAATGTTTGTGACTTTACAGAAGTGGATTCCAGACAAGAGTTTGTTCGAATCAAGCTCACGTCAGCTACCAACCTCATATCAAAAAAGCTATTGTAACAATTCATAATCCTTCACTTTGAAGAATCTGTACCTATTATACAACTAACAAACGTAAAAAAATATTTGTATCTATTCGGAGCCAATTCAATGCTAACAAACAGTCAAGTATGACAGTACTGTAGGTATATCTGAATTAATTAAAAAAATCTACAAAAAGATTTGGCCACCCATCCAATTTATGATCGAGCCTTGCCTAACCTTGATTATTTTTTTCTCTGTATCTATATTTTTTACTTTGCTAAATTTCATAGTTCTAGGTCTATGGGAAGTAAGCTGTGAATTGGATAAATTTTCAGATATAAAAACTATCTAATCTATAATAATAATAATACTCTTTATTGACCACAATACGTTAAATTAAAACAAAAAAGAATTTACTATTTATATGACAATTGGAGGCCTAATCGCTCAGAGCAATCTCTTCCGGGCAACCTTTGGAGGAACATGAATGATTAAAACGTAATAGGGCAGTGCGATGTATTATGAAATTAAAAAAAGTTAATTTAATGACAAAATTATGTGTATGTATATATTATTTTGCGATGGAATAATAATCAAAATCATCAATAAAATATAATCAATTATCGATATTAAGCTATCGCACGTGTTAGCTTGTTTGTAATAATTATTATGTTGCTACTGGTCATTCGGTGCGCGAGTCCAGCTCGCACTTGTCATGTTTTTTTAACTTAAATCATTTTCATGCGAAGGCGAGCGATATAAACTGTTGAATAAACTCTACTCACCAGAAATTAAAGATTCTTCTTGCCGTCGTTCCGAATTCTATTGTTCGAGTTGAAACATAGCGTTTAAAAGGTAATTTATAACAGATTTATACTCTGCCGGCGATACCTATTGAATCTAAAATGCGTCAAATATCGGCGTTGGATCGCGGGTTCATCAGTCGAGAACAAAGATTGGAGCTATTAGGGCAGAAGTACATTAATCATTCTGTTCATCGGTACCGCTCAGTGTGCCTACATTATTTCGTGTTCTGCGTATATTTATAAAGTAAGATTAATGAAGTCGAATCGATTTTTCACGAAAATGCTAAACGCGTGTCGTTTATTGCCACAGGGCATTTCGTTTAAATTTAACAAAATGTTGGTATAAATAATTTAATTGTAGTTGGGGTTTTGCTTTATGTCAATCTAACTTCGGTACCGCATAGATCTTTTTAACTATTTAACGAATTTTAATGATGATTGCCAATAATAGTCAGTGATTCTAGAGGAAGGTTTATGTATGATTAAACAAAAAAGTGTATTAGTGCTATTTGTGGAATTACGCCTGAAGAATCTTGCAATCCTATATCAAAAATATATAGGTATGCTCCTATAGGTCTGCTGCCCCTGCCATCGATTTACTTGTATGATGTTAGTCAGTCCATCAACATAGGGATCTGTTCAGTGAAGCATGTGATGTATAGAATGCTAGAGTGCGCAGAGGTATAGGTAAATATATAAATTGGTCTTAGGAAATGTTCCCAAAACATGTAATTCTAACGTGATTGTTAACTATTTGCATGCTATTATAATAATGAAACGTGAGCTCCCTTAATTGTGTATTGTTAACATATTTTTTAATCAAATAAAAGATTTATTATCATTATTATACATACATAATTTAGTAAAGATAAGCCGAAAAATTAAAAGATTTGTATCATGTGTGTGCCAAAATTGCCACGCTGTGCAAGTGTGTTGGCATCGCAGAGCGTAGCTTTGCGAAGGAGCTGCTGCCATTCGTGCTTCCGTAAGACGGCAGTATATCCCGTCCCCGTTGGATATACTGCCGTCTTTTGGTACATTAGTCGACTCTTAGGACACCTGGTACAAAGGGAGGTGCTATTCTGCAGATATCATGGTACGACAGAGTAGTTCATTTAAAAAAGACCAATAAATTGATCTCCGGTAGTATAGCTATATTTGTCGCGTAAAGGTAATCCACAACAATCATTTATATTACTGAAATACATTTTATTTAATGTAGAAATAATATGGGTCATATTCCAAGATATATAAATAAAATATCTTGAACATTTCATGTAGATCAACATTGCCCTTTACAGCATTATATAAAAATGGATATGTAAACAGATTCCGAGTTATAAAAAACGGACGGCACGAAACGGACGGCCTGTGGCTTTCGGGCTGTTCGTTTAGTCCCGGTTTTGTGTCACCATCTCATGAAAAAGCTGTAAATATTGTACATTTAGATGTGAGATGCGGGAGTGGGTCCGCGGAGGTATATATTCTGCTTTAACAAAAAATATATAGGTTTGTAAATGCAAATGCCATAGGCAACATAATTATGGGAGTAACACGGGAGCTCGGGTTGAGGTACCTCTGAGGTACCGGCAGTGCCGGGTGTCGTAAGAGGCGACTAAGGTACCAGAACCGACGGATGGCGGTATATCCATTCGAAACAGTGTACCTCAAATGCACAGGGCGGGGATGGGCAGCAGCATCTCCGCCGAGATAGTTGTTCTCTCTGATTGCTAACACGTTTGCCCAGTGCCGCAATTATGGGCAAAAAATCTCCTTCTTTGAGAGGCTCATGTCTAGAAGTGGACTACCAATGGCTGACCATCCAGGTGAATTTTTGAATTGTATATGATTTGACGGCCCGGCCGTGGATTGAATATATCTATTTAAGTACTATATTTGTGATTCCTCTATTATTCGATGGTCGTAACACAACAACGACTTATTCGGAGTCAGGTTGAGATGTTGTACGAATTTATTATTATTTCTTTGAGTGGGTTCATTTAATGTCATAACAATCATGCTGCGTAATTATAATTAACGTTTCGTATTTACGATCATAGGCATATGACTTATGGGAACAAGGGCATCATCAAGAAGTAATGCCAGAAGATGCTCTTTATATTCCGATTGAACTAATAGCATAGCGAGGGGTCCAGTAGAGCAAGTCACCGATTGGCGGCAAGTATACAACCGCTAATCAAGAGAGCACTCACTATCTGACATAGTTGGTACTTTTCTTGTGACGTACGTAGATAGCAATATAAGTAAAATACGTAAACAATATAAATATAATTCATTTGTGGGCACAAAATTTATTCCACCACAAAACACCTATATGTTTGTGCCACGACCGCCGCGTCAATATTTTTTCGCCACCCGCCGCCACAGGCGAGTATTCATAAAGCTTATGTCTTGTTTATATTTTACGAGCGGTCTGATGGCCTGCGCTAGATGTTTTATTGCCGATTCTACCAACATCTCGTAAACAATATTATGGAAGGGTTATGCGGTGTCTCGCTGTGCCATAAATTATGTTAAACAATATTGAATGTTGTAATTAGTTTATTATAGTTAGGTACCTATACAATATATGTACATAGCAAAATTAGCCTGGATAGCCTGGAGGCTAGGAATATATTTAATAGCGAATTATCATTGAACCATATAATCGTAAGCAGAATGCATTATCTAGTCTAGATTAAAATGAATTTATTCCGCAGGAAATTGTAATTGCATTGTTTTCAAAGTCTTTGTAGCTATTAGGAATAACAAGTATAGCTAGTATTACTATTAATTTGATCTTTCACTAAAAACTTCCTTTATCCCAGAGATCCGGGGATTTATAGACAATCCTCAAGCTGATACATACTTCCATCAGGATTAAGCAAGGATATCTGCTTAACCCTTCAAGATGTAGTCTTATAAATAGCTAGAGATGAGAATCGTATACAGACATCAAACCACAGGAGTATAATATATGTCTAATATGTAAAAACGTACCTAACGACTAACGATAGGCCACGTAGAATCTAACAGCCAGATACAGAGCAAATTTTTTGATTACAGCGTTAATTGAAAGACTGAAACGTGTGGCAAACTAACTGAATTACAGGCCAACTCTAGCCTGTCCGTGCAAATAATACCTTCGTAGTTATGTTAAATTTAGCAAAGAGTTGGATTAAGGGTATAATTTAGCAAAATGTGCTAAAATTGCAAATGAAGGACGACTGGAGGCGGAGGTGGAGTTGTATGTTTTGTACTGTAGTTAGTGGCTGTGACTTCGTCCGCTCATCGTTCTTCGTTTTGTACTTCGTTCATTCATCCGGATATATTATTATTAAATCGGATTTTATTCACAATTTCGTAGGTTTTTTTGTGGAGCTCTTTTATTTTTCTAATATCAGCTAGATTGTTACAAAACAAATAAAAACTCAACTCAAACTTCTATATAATATTAGTTTAAATACGTCTGTCTTTCCACTTGTTACTTTTTATGGCACACCGTTTAAAAGATTGATACAGACGTGGGCTGAATACAAGTGTGTATTCATCATCATATTTATTAAAAATCCCCTGCTGGAAATAGGCCTTCCCAAGAAAGGGAGAATTTTGCCCATAATTGCCGCGCTGGACAAGCGCGTTGGCAATCGTAGGGCGCAGCTTTCGTGTGGGAATGCTGCTGCCCATCCGTGCCCTGTGCATTTGAGCTACACTGATATATCTTTATACCACTATCTGTCGGTTCTGGTATCTTAGTCGCTTCTAGCGACCCCTGATACAGAGGTAGGTACTAGTTTACCTCTCGGCAGACGGCAGATTAAAATATTATCTTCTTGGTATAGGTTGTATATAAAAAAACTATTTTCTAACGACAAAACAAAACCTTTTATTTATAAAGATTTTGTGTACGCGGATAAAATAAGCCTGTCCGGAGTTCCGGGTAGCATTGAAGTTTTCTGCTGAATAGCATTTACATTATGGCAGCATCAGAGAGATAAGCTCAACGTTGATGTTGTCTCTCTGATGAATGTTGGGATGGTCGGAGTTTTTAGAGATTGTTTGATTTTGCATTTATCCATATTCTCATATAGCATATTGCCATTGGCCTTAGTACACAGGCAGTTTAGTAAGGAAATGGGCGGGGATGACCAGCGGCTTTGTCTTGCGCAGGCCAAAGCCAGTGTTTGTAGCCAGCATCCTGCGCGATACGGCGTTTCTAGGCAGGTACTCAGTCCACAGACGTACTAAACATATTTCTCATGTAGTCAAAATGACAACAATTAAATTGCTTGTTTTGTCAATGTAAAATTAATTGAATGGAATTGGTTTACCCAAAAAAAAATATTGTCATACATTAGATAGGACTGACATACACAAATGTTCTTAGTTATAATAACAAGTTCTGACTTTAGGCGGTTAGTAGACATCAGATTAGAAATGGGTAAAACCTAATTTCCAAAGATTTGTCTATCTGAGACCTTCACGAGATCTCATATAGATCTGTACATTTATTTTCAACAGACGTTTTTGTTTTAGTACGAGACATATATGTATGTACATGTTTAACGGTACCCAATTTGTATGTATATATGTATTTTAGTTTAAGTTACCTTTTGTTGTTGAATAAAGTTATTATTATTATTATTATTATTAATTTATGTGTTTAGGTTTAATAATTAAGGCGACGCACATACATTGTTCTAGCTTATATAACTTCCAAAATGACCAAAACTGATGATGGTGACCAAAACTAGAAACTAAAAATACCCCGTCGTAAATAAGCATGCTTCTAAACACGCATTGTTTTAGTGTTTAAAAAATGTTATGTTGTGAATTTGTTTTGTGAATATACAATATTTTTGGCCCGGCGTGGCCATCGAATCGACGTACCCTGCATCTCAGCTGGCGTTCTTAATCCATGTGCTGTTCGGTTTAACAAAGTTCTGGACTTTTTCCCTAGCTTTGTATTGTCGTCTTATCAAATATTTATAATTATTAACCAGAAAAATCGTAGATTCATTTACGGTTCTTACAACTTTGCTAAAAAGTGTACAAATGAGTTACGTGTTACAAACCTATTTAATTAACTCCCACAACAATAAACTCTCACAACATCTCATATATTGACGTGACTCCATGTTAGGTTGTTTAAAGCACTTGTGTTATGGACGCCAGACAACAGAGGAATCACAAATATACCACTTAAATACATATATTTAACACCCAGATACAGGACAAACACAAATGTCATCATATAAATATTTGCTCTGAGTGGGAATCGAACCAACAACCCTTGGCGCACAAGATAGGATTACTACCAATTGCGCCATCGGGTTCGTCAAATTATTGACATTTGTTTATGTGAAAATAATAATTTTTTGTCGAGAAAAGAATATACAATTGTTGTATGATATACATGTTGTAAATTGTATGATTTAGCAGAATCTGCACTAAGCTTAAATCTGATATCCCAGAATCAAATCAACTAATATTAAATATTGCTATAACACATTTTATACAGTATTTAAATATTTTATCTAAAAATATATTTGTGACGAACGTTAAAAACGTAGTCTCATAAAATAATACAAAAAAAAATTATAAGCAAACATGTGTGTTTTCATTTACCAGTTAAGTGTAGTTTGTGTATGTGCGTGTATATATATTTATGTAAAAAGGTGAGAGTTAGCCTAGATTCCTTAGCTGCCCATCCCCGCCCTGTGCATTACAGCAACACCGTTTCGGATGGATATACCGCCATAAGTCGGTCGGTTGTTGGTACTTCAGTCGCCCCTTACGACACCTGGTACAGGGGGAGGTGCTAGTATGCTCTGCCGGTACCTCACGGCACATTTTATTAAATATTATCTATAATATACTTACAAAGAATAAATCATAGAAGTGAAACGTCTGAAAAACCAAATGAGACATTATCTTTAAGACGTTATTATTTAGGGCGAGCTTTTAGCTGCAATCACTCTTATGTCTGGTGGGATGAAATCGCGGTTGGAACGAATTGATTGAGTGCCTCTTAGTTAAGAGAGAAGTGCCCACTTACGTATTTACGACGAAAATCGTCGTAAATATGTATACACCTGCGTCGCCACGACATAAATTTGCGAGATCTGAGATTACGGCGATGGGACTTATCAACTGAGAAAAATCTAAGAGATCTTTTTATCTTTCGACAGTACCGATATATTGCACTCCAAACTCAAAACTTTTGTATCTTTGAGAGTTGGTGAGATCACCTCAAGTTTTTTGATTCGCATATCCATTCGAGATTAAAGTAATTCAGAACAAGTTGTTCGTAAAAAATTTGTCTGTAGACATTCGATATTTGGTTAAATTAACGAAATTTTTACAGGGGTGCAATGTGTAAGGTCACTATAGAATTTGTTTGAAACAGATTATTTTACTATTCTTAAGTGCCTGCTTATATATTGTTACCTAATTATGTGATATAATACTAGTAAGAAAATAATTTATGCATAAAAAAGGAGTTTTTTCATTTTTTGGCTTTCTTTGGCAGTTTTTTTGTCATATCACTGGCGATTTGTATATCACAATACAAGATATGGTTGGTTGATGATAAACAAAATTTTTTTTTTTATTTTGTTTCGAAACAAGCCTATGAAAATCTATTTAAACTCTTTTACTCACTGGCTCTATATAACAACTGACTTAAAACACAATTGACGTTACCCATCGCCATTACTATCTATAGATTTAAAAAGAGAAGCTGAATGCTTGATTGTCAGATAGCTATAATATAATAAGGAATAACTTACTAGTCTAATAGTATTTATTATTCTCGCGGGAACGAGAACTACTCGGGCGAAACCGCGAGGCGCAGCTAGTTTTCGATAAAAAAAGAAGAAATAAATAACTTTTGATAAAGCCTCATTCGCCAGAAAATTCGTGAATAAATTTTCGCGCTGAAAACACTCCTTTAACCTCAAATGGGTTACCTCAAAAGTTTCAAGTATAAAGTTAGTGTCCTTTCATTTGGTTTTATCAGAATACGAAATACTGATACGATCTCAAGTTTGAGTCCCAACACGCATGTTACACTACGCCCCAAATAGAAGACGAAACTTCTAAATAAAAGTTATTGGGCATATATTAAAGTTACACACTGATATGAACGCTGTACACGAAAAATATAGCTACATAAAAAAAGCATATTGTGCAATATTGTTTCTACTATTTAACATTTTTATATACCCTTTAGTAAATTTGATAAAATAGAATCTTATTAGGAAATGATAACGTAAAAAACAGATAGCGAGTACCGTGTGCTCTACCCGATTTCCTTTGCCCTTTAAGATGTATAGACTTCTTTAGACTCTCTCTAGGACTCCTCTCCCGCCAGCCCGGAAAACCAGCAGAAGGATCAGAAGGCAAAATTGACGAGCACAATAGTAATTTGCCCGGGCTGCTTGCACTTTGTGCATTGCAGGTAGCAACTACTCCTGTAGAAGAAGACATTCACATTTTTATATTTATAAGGTGAATATTTTAGTCTTTTTGGACGGGCCCAAAGGCTCACTCTGAAGTGAACCTATCTGATGCCACAAGAGACATTGGATTGAGCCTCGCCCAGGAAAATCGTTTATGTGATGAATATTTGTGTTTGTTCTGTGTCTGAGATGTTAAATATATTAAAATCTTATTTACAATATCTATGTTGTCTGATATATATAAAAGATTTGCTTTAATCATCAAGGAGTCAGGTCATGTATGAGTTGTTGTGTGAATTTAATATTTATTTATTTATGAGTACGATTAATAGTTAGATTTGCTTATTGTCATTCATTTTGTTAATTTAATTTTGTTCTGTTTAAAAATTCGTGTAAACCAAGCATATTATGCTTCCAGAATTTAATTTATAAACTATTCCCCAAAGTATTTCTATATATTAAAAATAGTATCTAAACTGCACAACGGATGTTACATAAATGTACTCCCTGAAATTATGCAGCTTCCAATGCAATGGATTTATATAAAACGTGTCTAATGAATTGGAAAGAAGCAGCTTATAAATCCTAATGTTATCTAGAGAAATATAAGAGTCAACTACTACTACTAGTATTTTTGAAGTACTGGATAAACATCATTGCTGCTGTAGTACTCGTAGGCCTCGTCGAGAAAGCGGGAATTTAGGACATAATTGCTGCGCTGGGCAAGCATGATGGCAATTGCAGACCGTAACGTCGCAACAGAAATTCTACTGTCCTTCTCCGCCCGGTTGCTTTTGAGCCACATTACTTCAGGTAGATACACCGCCATCTGTCAGTTTCAGTACCTCAGTCACATCTTTCGACACCTGGTACAACTCTACTCTGCTTATGACCCAAGGCTGAACATGAACATATTTTTATACAAACAAATATTTGTTCTAGTCTTTCATATCTGCGTTGATAAACGTGAAGGCATAATTCTCTTTTGTAAATTTGTGTAGAGATAGTAGAGAGCCGTTTATATCTTATTGTCACGCAAAACTAACAGGACACTGAAATACGCAGGACTACCCAAGAGATTGCAATTATAGAGTCAATTCCGGAAAGTTATGTTAAGCATTACAGTACAGTACATTTACGTATACTTCGCAATAAATTTAACAAGATTCTAGACTTTGGCTCCTACAGTGCAGGTAAACAATAAGTTTCTATTATTACACGCTATATATCAAACAACGCCTAGACTTGGCCAAAAAACAATATCAACTTAGTAATAAAGTTATCACGGAGGCCATGAAAACGGATTTATCGATATAATTTGGCTATTATCGACACCTGCTGGATCCCAACACTTGGCCTACACGAATTTATTTGACAAACGTCCGTAATGAAGCTTTAACAAGAGCAGTCAAGTTATTAAACTTTAAATTTTATTCATAGTTTTCTTAAGCACTTTATAATTACTTAGCGAGGGGCGAGTTTATTGAAATTATTACTCGAGGCAAGCTGTTTACTTTGCTAAAATAAGGTACGTTTTATAAGTGAATAAAAGAAATAGCAAAGTTATTAAAAGCTTAATTAGTAGAATATTCTATTCAAATAAAATCAGTACTGTGACTGATTGACTTGGACCAAGAAATGCTTAAACTATATTTAGAGATTTAATTGTTAAGGATTGTCTAGTGTCACCTTCGATCAAACTTATTCTTAGAACGCCTGCAACACGCAGGCGTTCTAAGAATAAGTTTGATCTGCAATTAACTAAACTCTTAGTTCAATACGAAATTTTGTCATATTTGTATTCGTTGATATGGCGTGTTGTATACTTACTTTTTAACCTATTAATTAGATACTATCAGAGAGCTGTGCTGAGCTGTAAACCTGTCTGTTATAATATTGCTGAAGCAAAAATGAATCCTAAAACTTGTGTGTTCTTGTGGTTCTGGTGGGTTCTTTTAGTGTGAGTGATGAACATAAGCTGCAGCTTATGCCCATCACTAAAATAACCCACCATTCCTTGAGAAAAATGTGTAAAAATCTTATAGTAATAAATCTCTTCTTCTCTGTGTAGTTCCACGTATTTTGTATCCTTCGTCAAATTAGCGATGGCCCACCCTGATTAATCTAAGTCAGTCTTACTTTGAGCCTTTCCGTTTTTCGTAGATATTCGGCCGATCTGTAAATAAGTTATAAGAAGCGTATAGCGTATATATCTCATGTTTGTTGAAGGTATGAGAAATACCTTCTAAATTCGGATAAAAAAGAAGATGTAAAGACGAATTTATGTAAAAAAAAATTTAATGACCCACAGTATTATTTTTAAGAAAAAAAATTTAAATGCAAAAACCGTTAACTTGGTAATCGAAAATCTTTCTGCCATTTTTGGCAGCTTTTAATGTAGAATTTGTGAATTCTCTAAATACTAGCGTTAATATTTGCTATAGAGTAAGCCGCCAGTTGTAGAAAACTAAACGAATAAAACAAAACAATGTTTCTTTTTTCTTCGGAAAATCAGTGAGTAAGCGTCGGCAACGTTCTGTAATCGGATTTATTGTCTCGCTCATCTGACGTGAGACGATTACAAACACGCTTTTCATCGGAATTTGCTTTGCAAATGTTTGATATATGACTGCTGTTTTAACAAGTAACCGTGTTTATTTGTTGGTTCTCTGCCGACATTAATATTGTAAGTGAACTTCTCTCGATATACGTGTCAAGTCTTCCCTAGTAATTTTCAGATAGGAATACCGCTTTCTGTTTGATCTAGTCCCTCAGTAATTTCTTACCACACTTTATTTTCAGATGATCCTAATTCAATAAGCAATATCAAAAAATTATTTTCTTCTGAACTAAAAGACAAAGGTTTCAAATGTAACAATTCATATTTGTTAAATTCATGGAAACATCAACAGAAAAATATAACAATGTAATGTGGCCTTTGAACAAGTTATTACTATATAATTTAATATATTATATATAACGTTAGACTTCGTGTGCAATGAACTTTAAAATGTAGTCAACCAATAAATGGAAGTATATTCGTAATGATAAATCAAGTAGCTCAAATGCAACTGCTCGGATATGGGCAGCAGCATATTCGTCACGAATCTACGCACTGTAATTGCCACCATGCCTGCCCAGCGTGGAATTTGTGGGCAAAACTCCTACTTTCTTGAGTAGACCTTTGTCAGACAACAGAGGAATCATAAATATTATACTTCAACATGTATGAAGCATCAAGACACAAGACAACAAAGCTATTATTGAAATGTATTATTAAATAAAAGGAAATGGGATGGATGGTGATCTGAAATACAAGCAGTTCTCTGCTTACTTTAGACTAGTCTTTCACAACAGCTGTTAATGTATAATGTTTTGGTGCTATTTATATTAAGTTGTGGTAAGAAAATAAAGTTTAACAATAAACTTTATTTTCTTAACGCAACTTATTTAATACAAATATTCATCACAAAAATATCTGTCCTAGGTGGGGATCGAACCTACGACCCATGGCGCAAAAGACAGGATCATAACCATAAAAGTGTAGATCTACTCCATTCTATCAACATTTATACACAGTATAAAATCCGTTCATCAATACCTTCGCGTTAATGGTGAACAAAAACAATACTTTGGTCTAGAAACCAATAACCCGAATGAGTCGTTCTTGAATTCAAACGCAGTAGCAAAGACATAGATATGTTTAATAATAGGTTTCCAACATTTAAGAGAGAAATTTGAAAAATTCTGGCCGCCGAGTCATTCCTTAGCCTTCACATAGAATTTCATAATCGGGTAAAGAGCAGAATATCATCATATTGGTTAATTTATTTTCGGCTCTAATTCATTACTTTACGTCTAGTTTGATAGAATTATACCTAAATAAATGAATAAAACGTGTTGTGTACACGACTCTTAGGTTACCGTCTAGTTAATATTATATTTAATTATGAATATTAGGCATGTATGACAATAATCTATAAGTGTACCTGGATTGTGTATAGATTTGTCATGTCTGTGTCTGTTTCTCCGTCCGAATGTCACAGCCACTTTTTTCCGAAACTATAAGAAGTATACTGATGAAATTTGGTAAGTATAAGTTTACTGTAGATCGCATTAAGATTTCATACAAAAATAAAAAAACAAAAACTAAGAACTGAAACTCACAATTTCAATTTTAAACTATATGCTTCCTTAATATAAGAATAATAAAAGTAACGAAAATATATGATATACATTACCTTGCACCGTATATAGGTTTGAACGTAGTTTTTTATGTCTCTTCATCATTAACCGTAATTCACCTTTTATTCAATCAACTCATATATATATATATACATACACTAATAGAAGAAGTTTAATTGGGTTGATACGAGAAATTATTATTAAATTAGGTATGTGAAAAGAAATACAAAATTCATAAGAATATTTTCCACATTGATCATTTATCATGTTGTCGTCTATGTTTAAAACCAGCGAAACAGAAAGGAAAACTTTTTAAATTTAAATTTTTTGGAAGCTCCGTCAAGTTGATTAATTATGATCTACAACCTTGATAAAGAAACAGGGCGTTATAAATGATGCCTTACTCGCAGCAAAATCTGGCGTTCGCTCGTAAATGTAGGGGATTATACTGTTTTCCTATTTGTCTTTCTGCGTTCACCGCACGACAGGAGTCGATTACCAGATGTGGAACAGGGGCTGGTGGAAATCTTGATTAAGTTTTATTTCCAGTCTCGTTTGTACGCAAAGGTAGGTCTCGGTGTAGGGCGGGCGGGACACGGATAAAGAAACACATTTTTATAACTATTCCTGGATACGAGTGTCGCTAGAAGTCGAGAGTGCTTAATTGTTGATTTGCATTATTTATTGTTGCAGAAAAATCTATTATTTAGGTTTGTTATGCTTTAAATAAATTTGAATAGCAAGAAGTACATAATATAAACTTGATTATATAATACACATGAACAAACTTAATTTACTTAATAACTGAACGTATATTAGATAAGTAATCAAGTTTATTTTACTTTATTAGTTTATTTTTTGTTATTATCAATATCGCCACTAGCCGTGGAGAATCCGCAGAGTAGATGGTACATCTCCTTGTACGAGCTGCCGTAATAGTCGACAGCAACTGATAAATGGCGGGATATCCACCCGAAACAATGCTTAAATGAAACAGGGCTGGGGATGGGCAGCAACATGCCCGTCGCGAAACTACGATTGCCAACACACCTACCTAGAGCGTAAATTATAGCCAACATTTCCTTTTTTGGGTAGTTTTATTTTTATTAGACCAGATCGACAAATAAAAATACTAACACGTTGCCAACGTTATGCCTTGAAAATATTATGTCAATTTCCCAGTAATTTCACTGCCTCACTTCTCTCCCTTGAAACCAGAACACAGCAATGCAAAACATTGGCGGTGAGGTAGGTGAGTGAGGTACCAATGCAGAAGACCTTTGTATGTCGAGGTCTACAATTACATTTCTACAGAAATACAGAATTTTGAAAGCATCCTAATTAAGGTTCGTTTCTAGAAAGGGTCCTCTTCTCCTAACGAGCCTAATGGGGAAATCTCTTTGTTAGTTTTTCTTTATCATAAATTAAAGAATTTTTATCTCAATGTTGACATAAACATAACACAGATTAAAATCTGCAAACAGAATGAAAATGTGAAATTATAAGAATACTTTAAAAATGACGATTTATATTATCGGTGTGAATTTTTAAATTCTGAATTTTATGTCTTAAGACCTAAAACCTAATACTAGGTGTTAGGCAGAGGTTACATGTCTCAGTGTTGTTTTGCAATTCCGAAAACTTAACTACTTAGTATTCATAATGTTATCCAACATTGACATGGTCATTACTAATAATAAAACTACTTTTTTAACCACTTCAAAACGTGGTGCAGGTCAGGATTAATCCTGACACAACGTCTTTTGTCAATCAAAAGAATGGTTACCGCGAAGTTAAAAATTATTATATGTTAATATTAAGTTGAAAAAAATGTTTTAAAGCCCATGTAACATGTTGTGAAAATAGATTTTTCCTAATGAGTATGTGAATCGAAAAGAAATGTATTAAAAACAAAAACACTTTTAGTATGAGTTACAGTTTTTATTAGGCGAGTGTTGAGATATTATCGTCTTTCAGATATCTTAAAAGATGTAAGGGATTCTAATTATAAAAAAGTGTCTAATCTCTTATCGTTCTTTACCTTCACAAACAACAGCCTGAGTTTACAACTCAGTTCGTAAACTTTCACTAATTTCAGGTACATTCGTAATTCAATATTCAAATGTGGGAATGCATACGATCAAATTAATGCAACTAACAAAGCCAACATTGAAGTTGAATGAAGGTCTTGTACCGTTTTCGAGCCGACGTCCTAGTTCGTAGTTAATTCGACCAAATCTAGTCTAGTTAGGATCCTACCTCATTCTAACTTCGTAACCATTTGATCGTAATTCCAATCGAACTATGTTATTAAGTAGATTATTATTATCTTAATTAATACTACGAAGAAAGATTTAATTGTTAGCTTGTAATTGGTACATTTAGGTATAATATCCCCGTCGCGGAGCTACGCTCTGTGAATGCCATAAGGCTTACCCATAGCGGCAAACATGGGCAAACTACCTATGTCCATAAGAAAACGTTTTCCGGCTGCTATGATAAAGTAAAAAAAACGAAAAAGAAGGAAAAAGAAGGAAATTTTATCAGAGAGTACATACATACCTACATACATAACGCCTGTGTCCCATTGGGGTTGATAGACTATGGGTCTCCACTTGATACGATCTTGGCATATTTCTCTCGCTTCCCTTATCAGAGTACCATAAAATATATATCCATAATAAAATATTATATATGTTCTTTATTAATCTCAAATATTATTAATTACTTTCAGAATAAAACGATTGAAAAGATCTAAATGAAAGTTGGATTGGTAAAAGTGGGTATCGCGAATCCTATGGAAAGACTTAGGCTACATTTGATCCCGGTAAAGTTCCCGTTGTGAGCGATATTACTTGAAATGTATGCGGACCAAGTCGCGGGCAGAGAGCTAGTATAGATATATGACAATTAATAAGCAAATGCCAACTTGATGATATTTGGTACACGACCAGCTGATATTCGTTAAGAATCGCTCAAATTATATCCTGAATTAAACAAAAAATATATTTGTCTGTCTTTCTAATTCGTAAAAAAATACTCACAATTTGGGACCTCGTAATAACAGTCTATGAGTACTATAGCTAATAGTAGGTGTTACTGTGACAAAGTACTAAAGTGTATGTATATACTTATACTGCTGGTTGTACGGGTCTAATGGTGAATGCAATGATGTTGAGATTGTAATAGAGAATTAGTTCATTGGCTAGTTGCTGTTGCAAGCAGTAACAACGAGGGCAATTTTATAAACTGTTAATTGAGATAAAAATAATACAATATATGTAATTGGTGAAAGGTATCTCCCTGTCATTAGGCGAAACAGAAAATAAATAAAACGATGCGAAACTTTGTAAATAAATGCAATATAATGTTAATAATAATATATATGTATATATTTATATATATACGACGCTAAAATTTTTTTAACCACTCGCTAAAATAACCAAAAGCATCCCATAGTACATTTCAAGATGAATACAAACCCCAGGGCACACTTACCTTTTAACATACATATTAAGGTATCCATTTACCATACCAACGATGGTAACATTAAGTAAAGCATGCAACCATGTTGCCGTGAGGTACCGGCAGAAAAGAATAGTACCTCCCACTGCACCAGGTGTCGTAAGAGGCGACTAAGTTACCAGAACCGACAGATGGCGGTATACTCATCGGAAATAGTGCAGCTCAAATGCACAGGGCAGGGCAGCACCACCCCCTTTAGCGATAGCTACTCTCTGCGATTGCCGACACGCTTGTCCCGCGCGGCAATCATGGGCAAGAAAACTCTTTTCTTTATCATTACAGCCGTCGGAAGTCCACTGATAGATATGGTCCTCTAGAACTAAGGAGGAATTATGCCCATAGAGTCAATGTCAATGCATTTTAATGTTTCTTTATATACTATGCCAAAACACATGTGGGCATGTCTCATGAAAAACCTTGCAATACGGAGCGCGAAGTAACTATCGTACATTTTTACTTTAATATATTTTGGCCTCTATTTATAAGTTTGATACGTGCTTCATCATCATCATCATATCAGCCATTAGAAGTCAACTGTTGGACGTATTCCCCCCCCCCTGAAGGGGGTATGTTGCCCATAATTCCCGCGCTAGGCAAGTGTGTTGGCAATCGCAAAGCGCAGCTTTCGCGACAGGAAAGCTGCTGCCCATTCCCGCCCTGTACATTTGAGCTGACTTTTTTGCATGGATATACCGCCATCTGTCGGTTCTGGGACCTAAGTCGCCTCTTGGAATGTACAAAACATTTTCTATTCGAACCTGGTACAGGGGGAGTTACTATTCTACTCTGCCGGTACCTTACGGCTAAGATACGTGCTTAGTGTAAGTAAATGTAATATTAGGTAAGATGCCAGTTATTGTGCATAGACCTGTCCTAATCATACAGTGGCCGTAACGGTTATAGGTCGTCACTTGAGGTGCTAACGGCGAGATGAGACGCTGTTAGTGCCTTGAGAGAGGCGCGAATTAGAGCCGGTTTAATTAAAGCTCGGGGCACTACTCAAACTGCAACTTGGCTTGAATTAACCAACCCGTGTGCAGAATTATTTCGGGCTGCTGCACAAATTAATATTATGGTAGATAATGGTTTTCCGTGACTATTAAACGATCTTGTTATTTTGAATGCGGCTCAATAATAATTGATTTTGCAATCAATAGAAAAATGCTGTGAGGTACTGGCAGAGTAGAATAGCACATCCCTCTGTACCAGGTATCGTAAGAGGCGACTAAGGTACCAGAACCGACAGATGGCGGTATATCCCGCCAAGACAACGCAGCTCAAATGTACAGGGTGGGGATGGGCTGCAGCATCCCCGCCCCGAAGGCTGTGCTGTGCGATTGCAACATGCTTGCTCAGCGCGGCAATCATGAGCAAAATTTAGTCCAGCATTGGATTTCCAATGGCTGTAATGATGATAATATAAAAAATGATCTGACAAAATTTCCATAATTTCAAGAGGCCTATGTCCTGCAGTGGACGTCCCACGGATGATATGATGATGATGAAAATATAATTTTAAAGCTAATCAGTGGTTTTGGCGCTAATGGTTTTTAATAAGACAATAATGCAAGACATATACAGTGATGTCATTGCCCTAAAAGAGAGAAATGAATCCAATAATTCTCCACTATCATCTTAACAAATATAAAATTATGGTCTATAATGATTTAGAAAAGGTTACTGCAACTCTTTTAATAAAGTCATATTAAAAATATATAATGTAACTAAGAAACATATTCAAAAAAAAATATAGAAATAATCGGATTAATCTTAATCTAAGGAATAATCTCTAACTACGCTTTATATTTGAAATGTTATCTTTGTTCATTGTTTCATTGTAATTTGTATCATAATTTATACTATTTCGGCTTTTGGGTAAAATATGTCTTAGTAAACAAACCTGAACCAGGTAGAGGAGCTGTTAAAAAGAAAAGAAGTGCCAGGTCATAAGTACTTAAAATTAACGAGCGTGCATGAAAGGACAATTGCGAGTAAATAAAGCGAGAGAGGTATGCCAAGATCGTAGCAAGTAGTGATCCATAGTCTCGGCCTACCCTGACACAGACGTGATTTATGTGTGTGTATGTATGTACAAAACATCTTCTATTCGAAACGGTTTTTCTATGTCTGTTTATACGATGACCAGTAAAAAATTACAGAATTTTAAATAAGAATTACATTGCGTTACCTGTACGCCATTTTATGTCTAAATTTAATATTTTTCTAAGACTTATGATTTATTATATTGTGAGTGATACATGACTCGGAGAGAAAAGTATCTAGATAAATTCTACTAAACAATATCCAACATTTTAATATTATGTTGAAAATTAATTAGAAAGCTCCATTAAATAAACGTAAGGATCTAACTAAAATTAATTATCTTATTACAAAAAATATCTATACTCACCCAGAGTATAAATATCATTATACGGCTAACTTATTTCTCCTTCTATTTATAAAGAATTCTGTTTTGAGACAACGGATTTTAGTTAGGATATATATCGACTTTCCCGATGGCGCAATGGTAGTAATCCTATCTTGTGCGCCAAAGGTCGTGGGTTCTTTCCCCATCTAGACCAAACACTTTATGATGATATATATATATATATATATATATTTAAGTAACATATTTACGATTCCTCTATTGTCTGATATCCGTAACACAAGTGATTTAAGCTTTTATCACGGAGTCTACCTTAATGTATGATATGTTGTGGGAACTTATTATTAATTTTATTAATTTCTGAAAGCGTGTTTAAATGTGTAACAAAAACTTTATACGATATTTATAGTATAAGTTTTCAGATTCATTGTTACCAATCTGTGCCATTTCGTTATCAACGAGTAGAAAATTCCTACAGCCATTAAAGAAAATGTTATTTTAAATTTTCAAACTTCAAGCCATTAGTGTGAAAGTGTGTAAAATGGAATTTTAGCCGCGCAACTTGAAAATGGCCATTCTCTATTCTATCTCCTTTACTTCATGGTTGTGAAAGAACTTTTAATACTATTATAAAGATGATTGATATTAAGTATTAAAGTTTTCCAGCATGCTCGGGTAAAGTTAAGCTACTTTGTCGCTGCGCGAGGGATGAGGAGGGGATAATAAAATGGCGCTTGGCTTCGCACGAAATTACCAGGTAATGGCTAATACTCCAGGAATATTTTGAAGGCGGCTTGTTGTAAATCGAGTTTATGAGTTGTTGTAAAGGTTCGCCCAACATGAGAGCGGAAATAGCTTTTAAAAATATCTACACAACCTACAAAACTGTATGTTGTTAGATTGGCAATGTCTGTAGATAAATAATTACGTTGATTTCTATAAAGGATTCAGTATTTATTCACTTAATTACTCACTGCATATATATACATATAAATATATTATTACACCAGGTCGAAAAACAAGCATACAGTCCACGAGATAGTAAGAGTCACTGCAGCCTACCACTGGCGCGTTGCCAACCCTGTGACTTGAAAATACAAGTATCATGTCACTTTACCCAGTAATTTCATTGCCTCTCTTATCCTTCAAATCAGAATACAGCAATGCAAAAACTGTTATTTTGCGGTAGAAATAGGTGAGTGTGTCATGACTTTTGTATGAAGTCTACCTCTTGGCCCTAATTGTTTTTTTTAATTCTAAATCAAGTCTAAGTTATGGTTGAATAATATAATCACCATTTTAATACTATATTTCAGTACACTAACTAACTATATTTCAGTTACATCGCAACAACCGTTTTCAAGAGTAACAAAGTTATATAAATGAAATATAAATTCATTGACACTAACCAATTTAAACTGGAGCCTCGAAATTTCAGCTGCGTCCCGAACTCCAGTAAAATGAAGCCAACCATTTTTTACTTTCACTACATTCAAATGCAAATCATAATAAACGTCTATTTAAAGTATAGCATGAGTAGGTACAACCCAAATGGGCACTTCCATAAAACCGCAGAGATTGTACCCCTGATATCCTACGCTCGATTCGTTTTACTTTGTTAGTTTTTAATGCTTGCAACCCGATTGTAGCTCTCAACAATGTTGCCAGCCCACTGAATTGCCGCCATGTTTAATTTAGTGTCAAATTTACGAGCCCTGTGAAACGGAGCGGCGCATTCAATTTTCATTTGTTTTCTGAATTAGATGGCCGGCTTTATTGGCAAGAGGTAATTGGAATCTGTTAACTCTTTTTTTAGCGTCGTTTCCGGACAGTTGCATCAAATCCAAGTCGTAAACGTTTAATGTAGGCCAACTGAAATTTTATTTATACACTAGGGATTTCTCACTGAATTTATTTATTACTTGCAACGTTCCACGTTTACAACCACGTAGTTTCTGTTCCCATGACAATTATTAATAAATATAAATTACTAATGGTGAAAGAATTATTAAAATTGGTTAAGATTTTGAATTAAATCGTACAAAACAAACAAACAATCAACTATTTCTTCTTTATTTTATTAGTATAGATCAATCATACTTCTGAAAATTAATACATTTGCAAAATAGAAAAATATATAAAACTAGACGTTGTCTACACCACCACATTTTTTTAACAAAAAAAAATTATGTCATATCATAAGGATGGATCAAAGTTTTGAAAAATACGAAAGCGGTTTATAGGGCTACAGAAGCCCTCGAAGAACATATTGACTAAATAAAATTGCTCTATTAAAGTTCTGATCCAGTCTACTTTGTAGTGGCGTTCATGTATGAAGATAATTATGAAGGTTAGGAACGGATGTGTGGACCGAAGTAAGTTTCAAACAATAGACTCTGTTTACTCTAGTGGAAAATAGCCGTTTGTTTATGTTTGCATATTGAATTAATAGGTATATGTATTCCGTGCTGGAGCCACGTAGCTAGAGAAGCAAATGCTACAGGCCCCCCTAATTGGGTGGCACCGCGCTCCAACGTTCGCTGACCGATAAAAGATATCAATCTAGATAGGAACGTCAAATTATTTTATGCACGAAGCGCTTAGCCTATGCTTTACTCCCACCTAAAAACCTAATGCATGATTTAGTCATATTGAACGTTATCTGAAAATAGCTCGCAGTATCATCCGCGTTATTTTAATTAACAAACCTATTATTATCATTTATGTAAAAACTCCAACTGACGTCAAATAGATTTTTTTTAATTTTTCGTATGACACTTAAACAGATCGTCTTTAAAATTGTTATTAATTCTTTTTCAATATAGTTAGATTCGATGTATTTAGACTAGCATCTACCTATATACTACCACATTTTTCCTTTTTTTAGGATTCAATTTGCGAGTGTTCATAGACGAAATTATACTTTTTAATAAAATACTGTCTAACATCGGTTATAGTTCGTGAAAAAAGGCAAAGTGATTACTTTTTGAACTCAGCCACTATCCAATCTACGGTGGTTTGCTATATTTAATACCCTATACTTGAGAAGCTAAAGCAAGCCTATATAAAGAGCCTTTTGACAGAATTTGCTACAGGCCTCGCGCTGGATTATTCCAGCACTGTAAAAAAACTGTTATAAAAAACATATCACTTTTAAAAAAAAATAACGACTAGTTTCTATGTAACCGAAGTTTAAAATAGGACACTAATGCTTACGCGCACTAGATACTAAAGATTAAATTTTAAAAACTTGTTTATATTGTGTCATTATTCTTACTTATTATTTTATACTGAATTCTTGCGATGTTAGTAATTGCGAATATAATTGCAATTTCAGTATATTTATAATATATTTATAATTTCAGGCCGCATACAACCGGTTCTATTGGAGGTTAGTTGGGGAGGCTTATGTCCAGCTGTGGGCGTCTTGTGCCTTATATGATGATGATGATATTTGTAATATCTATCATTGACTTAAAAATGTATTAATGATTTATAAATACAATTTGTGGGTTCGCTAATAGTTTTATTAAAAACCTGTCTACCCCCATCTAAAATAAATCTGCCTTTTGACGGGCAGGGTTGTTTATTTTCCATGACTTATATGGAGATAGAAGTTGCTGATATTTATGTATGTATATTTTAAAATTTTCTTGACTTATTGTCTATGGATTCTTTATGGTACGAATGTGCGTTGTTTTTGATTCTGGGTGTTCTGAGAACATCTTACAAAGCTTCATATGGCTATGCTTAAAATCCGCTACTATTATTGAATAAAATGTATGTTTAATATATAATATTTCATGTATGCTCTAATTTTCCAATGAAACGACATAACACTGCTTGAGAATAAGACCCATATATTTATGGTCGTCTGTTGAACTTCAGTACTAAATGCAAAAAACATATATTTTTTTAATTGACTAAAATATTTTTTTACGGCGCAGTCGAGGACAGTCATTCAGTCATGATCATCATATCCATTTAAAGTCCACTGTGAAATCTCCTCTCCTCCATAAGAAATAGGGAATTTAGCCCATAAATGCCGCGCTGGGCAAGCGTGTTGGCAATCGCAGAGCGCAGCTTTTGCGACGAGGATGCTGCTACCCATCCTCGCTCAGTGCATTGAAGCTACATTATTTCGGATGGATTTACCGCCATCTATCGGTTCTGGTACCTTTGTGACCCCGGATAACATCTGGGGACATCTACACTCCTGGGGACATCATGACGACATCTACAGGGGGAGGTACTATTATTACTCTACTACTCCGCCGGTTCCTCACGGCAGTCAGTCAGCAGTCATTATTACTTCAGTCATTCAGATTCAGCCAGTCAGTCATTATTACTTCGCTCCTAATTGTTTTACTTTAATATTTGCAAGCAGCCCGAGCTCCGAACGCCCCGTGTCATTTGGTGTGCGAGATGAAAGATGCTAACCCATGAATAAGTAAAACACACGCGCGCCCTCTTCGGGGGGCGCGCAATATTCAGAGAAGGAACTTGGCAATGGAGATTCGCTGCTATTTACGTTACTCCTTCATATATGCTTGTTACTTTACATGTAACGAGAGGTGAGACGATATATATATAAGACATGGTGATATTTATACGACTCAGAAACAGTTATGGAAAGTTTAAAACGACTTCAAAAGTTAGAGAGTTGGCCGCTCCCGTTGGTCAAAAAGTTTATTTACGTTAAGCAGTTGAAGAACTTTTGTTCTAAATTTTCATCCTCTAATCGTTTACAGTTGAGTGTAGCTTCCTAACAGTGAAAGAATTTTTTAAATCGGACAAGTAGTTTCAGAGCCTATTCCCGTCAAACAAACAGACAATCAAATCTTTCTTATTGTAATATTGTTATTGATGCATAATATAGTAGAGAAACACTCATAATTTCAGAAGTATTTTCTTATTTCGTGATTACAACGTGATCAAAATAATATACTAAAGTCATTATACGTAAGTATTGTACACCTTAAAAAGTCGATAAAAACTCCGCGATGGTATAATCGACGGTCAGAAATTCAATAGGCGTAAGGGACGTACAGGCAGAACATTTTGTATTTATTTATTTCTGACTATTGTTAACAGTTTCAAGTAAAAAAGGATTAAATTTCAATATTTGTTTACAATAGCTTAAATATAATGAAAAATGAATGTCATATTCTATTTTCTTATTGCATGAGACCCGAATACAGCTACAAAACAGACATGGTAGGATGTCCATCCGAATCAATGTAGCTGAAATGCACGGCGCGGGGATTGGCATCTTCATCGCGAGAGATGAGCTCTTCAGTTGCTAACGCGTTTGCCTACCGAGGTAATTGAGGGCAAATTCCTCCTTTTTTTGGAGAGGCCTATGTCCAGCAGTGGACTTCCAATGGTTGATATGATGATGATGAGATATAGTCACGATATTAAGAGCGTCTATAGTCTATGGTGACCGAGAACTCTTTATATCATACCAGTCCTGAACTTGTGATGTTGCCTAATATTATAGGGATATGTCTGGATAGTGGACTTAGTAAGATTTTTATTCACTTAGCCAATGAAAAGTTATGGGACATTCCCATCAAAGCCACCTAAAAATACTTTTTAATGCGACTTTCGAAATCGAGGTTTGTTTGATGATCAACTTGGGGCTAACAATACCTAATTATTTCCGAACTCGTCCCAGAAAACCTCGCCGAGACTTAAATTGAAGAATTATAAGTTTAGACGTAACTCCGATGTGAGCTTAGGGATTAAAGAGGGACTTTTTAAAAGCGTTCCATTCACTGGAGCAAAGTTGCTAAGTCTTTGGAAATGGTTGAATTTGATTTAGTAGAGATAGATGTCAGGGTACTTTGTCAAAGCGACTATTAAAATGTGATTTACAAAATTTATGCTGGCACCAAAGATTAATAAGGTATTTTTAGAAGAGAATATAAAGCCGTAGCCGATTATTATTACAACAACTCTCCGGATTTTTTTATATAACTAAGTCGATAAACAACTAAACGGACCACGTGTAAGGAAGCGTCACCGCAGCCAATAGATGCTCGTTATATCACAAGGATATCACATGTATAATATATTATGTCACATTATCCAGTAATTTCACTGTTTCTCACCATATTAAGCGGAACTCTGCTATGCAAACACTGCTGTTTCCTGGTCGAAATAGGTAAACATAAAAATAAATCCATTAGAAAATATTGCATTGTTTAAATTCAATCAAACCTTACTGTCATGTGACTGTTCCAGTAAGTCGTAATATTATGGTCGATAATTTCGATCATGGACCTTACACGTTAGACATTAATTTCAAAGTCGTTTGCGAAAATTTTATACATTTTGTATGTTGTTTTGTTGCCGCGTATGATTCAGGGTTGACTCTGTTCCTTGTAATCTAACATTTGACTTTCTGTATCATGCCTATTATGTAACACTAAGTATAGTGTCTTATTATATTTCGGGAATTATTACAACGTCAATTATTTAGGACAACAATTTTGTTGGCCTGTTAGATTTGTCAAGGTTAAACAACCGATATTAAAATTTCGTACAGCAAAAATCGCAAGGTAATTTAATTATATTTATATACCTTTTTGTTTAAAAAACTTTGTTTTTTTAATCTATTTTAGGTTAATTATTTTATTTAGCGTGGTATCAAGGTGCTTATTGCTCAGTAAAAAACGGAGAAACCTGGAAAATTGTTACTTCAGATTCTTAATTTATATGAACCTTCATACACCAGGCTCATATTAATTGTAAACACTGCATTTTTTTTGCAATCGCATTTTCTTCAATGTTCATTATGGTTTTTTTAATAATATTTATTATCTTATCTTAATATATGTAAATCACGTGTCAAGTTATTTGTCCGCGATGGCCTCCTAAACTACTTAACCGATTTTAAATTAAATTTTTACACCGTGTGCAGTTTAATCCAATTTGTAAGATAGGATAGATATCATCTTAATTTTAAGTAGCAATATTATTTTACTGCTGACTGGATTAAGTAAGTGATATGTTAAACCTACAAAAGTGTCATATAAGCTACAATTTAATAACATATCTACCACGTGTTGTAGAGTATAACTTCAATTTATTTTGTAGCACAGTAAATACTTTGAAATTAAATTGTTTCTACTTTTAAAATGTTTGGTGTAAGCATGCGAGATAGATCAAAATAATGTACCTGTAGTATTAATATTTATACATCTTTTTATTGTACACCATAAAAAGATGTATAAAAAAATCCCTGGTGGTGTAATCCATCTCTTAGGGATAACCCACAATAAACATTTTTTATCCTCGTTGTATCGGTGCGAAGCCGGGGTGGTTTGCTAATTATATTATATATGATAGAGGTCACACTACAAGTGTACAGACTTACACATTTGACTAAGTCCAAGTTAGTGCGCCTAAGGACTCAATGATGGTATTGGATTCGATATCGGTTTAGCCGTAAAGTAAGATTTTCAGTTCTTACTCCATTCTATTTCAAATTCATGATACGAATAGACTTGAATGAGCAGTGTGGAGGCAATTATTTTAAATATATACCCGTGAGCTTTAGAGAAGACATCTAGTTTTCAAGCAGGTTTTTAAAGTATTGTGAAAACTTAATGTTAGTATGTAATAGATTATATTAACTTTTGTCACCGTAGACGATATACGGCTATGTATTCATAGATCATTAGCCTACATTGTGACATGAATATGTTAAATAACCCACTTATTTTACTGCTTCCCTTGCCCTTTGTAGTGCGAGCATTGCTATTGAATAGTAGAAATAGGTGAGTATGAGGTGAAGCAGGTCCTAAAAAGGCCCTTAAGAAGGCGTTGCATTTTGAATTTATATTTTAAAAAAATATACTATCATTATAATTTATTGGAACTGTTCCAGTCATTCTTTTGCGTCCAGCATTAGTTCGCGACTTAGTCGATTCTACGGATAAAACGCTATTTAAATAGTATTTTGCCTACGATTCAGGAAATGTATTCAAGTCAGACATAGATCCCCCCAAGATAGTGGGGTTTTTGCCCTTAATTGCCGCGCTGGGTAGCCGCGGTGGCAATTGCAAAGTGCAACTTTGCGACAAGCATGCTGGGACCTACCCTCACTCTGTAGGATTTAATACCTTAAGCGCCTTTTACTACCCCTGGTACAAAGGAAAGCACTATTCTATTTCAGCGGTACTACACGGCTATATTCAAGTCAATCTTTGTGTAAATAATAATTACGCGACGCTGAGGTACGCTGTTTCTGGTAGATACACTGCCATCTGTCGGATCCACTAAATCAGTTGCCTCTCACGACAAGAAAATTGAATTTTATTTATATTGATGTAATTAGAAAAAAGCAAATAAGTAAAACATAATGTGCCAAATTATTTGCGTTAAAAGTAATGCCAAAAAAATAAAACATGGTGTGAGAATGAAGATAACGAGAAACACACAACACTCGAATTGGAGAGGCTTTGTTAACGATAAATTTAATCTTGTGGAATAAAAATATCTTGTATTTTCACTTGCCGCCTTATCCCACCGTATCCGCAATCGGGTGTATGCAAAAATTTAAATACGTCTTCACTTCTTACCATAGTGATGAGCCGATATTTCTTATCGATTACACAGGGGAAAAGTGTTTTTGCGGCACGGGATCTAAACACTATTTAAGGTCAATTTGAGCTGCTGAGTATCAAAAAAATATTAGATTATCTGGATTGACTCTAGTTTTTAAGATAAAGCTAACCAACCGCAAATGACAAAACTTACTTATTGTGCAAATAAATTCGTTTATTACTATAATTACACGTTGTTATTATATTTTATATGAAGTATTTTACATTTTACAAATCTTATAATATAGAAAAATGCAAAGAGTATTACGAAAAACGTTTTCTGTATGATTTACGAGCGTGTTCTTCACTATGACAATCCCTTTGTAAGGTCCAACAGTAATCTGCCATCATGTAGCAGTCCCACCGTCCTTGGTACCTTTCTTCCATGATTCCAATGTCCTGGTGGAAACGTTCTCACTGTTCTTCACTATAATCGCCCAGATTGTCAGGAAATCTATCCTAATGGCTGTGTAAGAAATGCACCTTAATGCTCATATTAGCCTCCAATTTTTCAAAATGTTTTAGCATGTTGTCGACTATTTCACGGTAGTCTACTACTTTATGGTTCTCTGAATTTTTTTTACCGCCAATACGAAATTTGTCTAAGCATTACGTTCTGTTTGGGACATGTATCTTGTGAAATTGTCGTCATTTATTGGTTTGCGAATTTGTGGATAAATGGGTGGAATGAATCAAAGATTCCTGCTTTAAATTTTTCCATACCATTTTCCATTCCAGGAAAAAATCGGCAAATATATTTAAAACAATCACCAATCTTATTCAAGGCCTTGACAAACAGCTTCATTAGTCCGAGTTTGATATGGAGTGGTGGCAGAATGATTTTTTTTGATCTATCAAAGGCTCATGAGTGTGGTTTATCTAGGGAACTATAGCCAATCCAGCTAAACCATATTATATTCGTAATTATAATTATTGTAGGTATTCTAATTAGTAAACAGAACTGATGCCGCAGAAAAAAATCTTTTGTTTGTTCCCTGGTGTTATCGATAGGTTTACTGGGTATGGGCAATGGCTCATTTCAAGAACTTCTTGTAATTATTCATTTTTAGAGATCTGCAATTATTGTATAAAATGATTGGCTGAAGAACATCCACGCTTTCAGGCCGTCAGCATTGGATTTTACACATTTCTTCTGCCAAACAGCAGTAGCAGCAGGTAGTGCCTGCGCACTACCTTGATTTATGATTGATTAAATACAAAAAGAGTCTTCGAGTGTTGTCCTCTCCATTTTGAGTCATACTTTAAGTAGGCCAATAAGGTTAATAGTAAGAAACCACATTTCATTGCCATAAGTCATCGCTTGCAACACACATTATTATTTATGCCAAGAAAACGAAATCCCTCTGCGCTATCGTAAATAAACTTTTAATCCTCTTATATTTACCATAAAATATAATGGACTTATATTAAAATTACTTTTTATCATGTGCTAAGTGTAATAATAAATTAGTCAGAACACTAGATATTTATTCTCTAAATTAAATCTTTTAAAATATTCTAACAATTTCGAGTGTTTTGGTGAAGAAAATGATTAAATGTTACTATGTGTAAATCATAAGAATCTTCTGATAAAGAATAAGTATATCGATACAGTTCGCTGGAATCTCGGTCGCGCCTAAGAAAGCTGTTGATAAATTTCTCACAATCCTCCGGCGACATTTCCCCGCGTCACCCATTACGTTCCGTCGCAATGCGAATGTATTTTTATTACTCACACATACTTTATCCCGTTTTAGCCTTTATTTTATGACTCGTAAGTCGGGATTCGGGATATCGGTGACAAAATGACAACTTGGCCAATTTGACGAAATTTTTATTCGTAAGAGCTGACTTATAAATGCTTCACGAAGTGTGAAGTAAGCCGCTTTTATGATATTATTATTTTATTCCATATTCCATGAGCTATTCAATATTCTTATAAGGGTGAATTATAGTTATGTGTCTTTCTATTTATTATCGATCATAAAGTATTAGTATATAGTTCATAGACCACTTCGATATTTAAGTTTTCTAATAATTAAATCTATCTACTCTACCAGCACCAGACGAGTTTTGAAATTACTATTTTACTAAGGTTTATTACGTGACCCACCAGAAAGCAACCTGCAAGAAAAACTGGTGGCGCGAATGAAACCCCCACTGGTGTCGGCGGTAACAAACCATTGTCTTAAAGCTAGTGGTTAAAGCAATTCAATCGCAAGCAGTTTTATATTTAGCTCAAAAGTAAGCTTAGGAGATAAGCTTATTTTTTTCATCTCTTGAATTTGTTTAAAGGCAAGGCTGTTATCCTACTCGAGATTTTATTGTAAAATCTCACAGAATTTCCTTTGAATAAGTTACTTATTTTATGGAGCCGAGTTTTAGGCTTGTCAATGTTTTTCTGATGTTTTCTAGGTTTTTATGGACACTATTACATAGCCTATCTTTTTCGGTAAAATATATCTTTATAATGGTGAAAGTGAAAGAATTTTTATAATCGGTCTAGAAGTTTTTAAGTTAAACCCTAACAAACAAAGGAACAACCAAATCATTCCTCTTTTTAATATAAGTATAGTCACATGTAAATATATTCCTGAAAAATGGGTCAAAGCTTTTTGCCAACGAAAACAAAGTTCTGAAAATTCCATTAAATCTGAATAACATTTGAAGGCTTTTCCTATGACAAAATATCGGTCCGATGCTCTGCAGAGTACAACCCACGCCCTGAATTTGCCTATAAAATACTCTTACATTTCCATAGACGGCATCGTTGGTGTTACTATTAAACGATCGGCCTCGATGCGGAATATTGCGAGTTCCATTTCTGACTTCTATTCTTTCATTTCCATTTCAGAAATATTAGTCTGACAATTAAAAAAATACAGTTTTTTATGACTAAGTCGACAAACAAGCATACGATTTGCGTGATAGTAAGCTGCCGGTACCTCACACTGCACCAGGAGTAGTAAGAGGCGACTAAGGTACCATAACTGACAGATGGCGGTATATCCATCCGAAACAGTGCAGATCAAATGCACAAGGCTGCAGCATCCCGTTCGCGAAAGCTGCGCTCTGCGATTGCCAACACGCTTGCCCAGTGCGGCATATATAAGCAAAAAAAAACCTCCTTTCTTGGAGAGATGTGGACTTCCAATGACTGGTAAGATGAAGCGTCACCTATAGACGCTTGTATTATCATCAAGGATATATTTTGTCACATTGCCTAGTAATTTTTCTGTACTGCTTCTTTCATTTATTAGATAGGAATACAGCAATGCATTTGCTACTGTTTGATGTCAGAAATAGGCGAAAATGGGGTAACAATGCCCAGATATTTGAGTAATTTATGATGTGCATTAAAGAATATTTATTATACGCTTTATAAAAGCAAACATTTTTGACTAACTGTTAGACAATGGTATAATAATAATATTCAAACAACATCTTATTCTTTGACCTCACTCTGAGGTAAATCACTCAAAGTACTTGTGTTAAGGACATCTGACAACAGAGGAATAAGAAATACAATACTTAAATACATTTTTTTAACATCCAGACACAGAACAAACACATGTTAGTATTTATCCTTGGTAGGGATTGAACTCACGACCCTTAGCGCATAAAATAGGACTACTACCATTTGCGCTAGGCCTTTAGGCTAGGCTAGGCCATTAGGCCTGTCAATAATAATACGTGAAGCGAAAAATGTAAAAAACTTTTTAAGAAAATTGCAGTTGGAATATCGGTTTATTTATCTTATTCGGAACACACTAGAAATGTTTACCGGAACCGACAGATGGCGGTATTTTCATTGTTACAAACAGGTGTTATAGTTAGGTATACTATCCAAAGGAAGCTTGCCTGTGTGGACGAAAACTTCTATGAATGTCACCAGATTTCAATAAACAAAGGAAATAAAAATAATAACCATACATACAGTTAATAAAGACAGACATACTCGTACATCAAAATAAATAAAAGCCAAATAAAAGCGCCATGGACCTTTTGACCTTTTGCAAGCCACTCTTCGGCTATGCAGCGCAGGGAAAAGACTTGATCCATGCACCCCATTCCCTTACTAAAACCTGCTTGTACACCCCAGATCTTTCCTTCAGTGTCATTCATAACACTTCCTATTAACTCCTTTGCATACAATTTGCTGACGACGCTGAGAAGGCTGCTGGCGCGGTAATTTTTCCAGTCTTGCTGCGACCCTTCTCTTGCTTTATCAGTAAACTTAAAGCTATAAAGAACGAGCTATAAAGAGAGGAGTCTCCTTGTTCGGTCGCATCGGAAATGCGGTGATCCGTTAAAGAACTAAAGTTATCGACATAGCCCAGCGGGTAAATCGGATTGCGGAAGCAAATTGGATTGGAAACATGGTATTGACACGGCACATATCACGAAAAACTAACGCCCAATGGAGCCGTGAGGTCCTTCAATGAATATAATACACCGTAGGTCGTCCACTTTAGTTGGAGAAATAATCTGACTAGAATCTGAATTCACATGAAGTAGACTTCATACAAAGCATCGGTAACTCACTCTCATTTACTTCTACTATACAGCAGTGTTGCTGTGGGTAAAAGAGGCTGGGAAATGACTAGGTATTGTGACATAATATCTTCAAGTCACAAGGTTGACAATGCGCTAGTGATATTTTTATTACGAGCGTCTCTATGCAACATGACTCTTACAATCACGCGGACTGTATACTTGTATGTCGACCTGGTAAAAAAATATGGAACCACAGGATCAAACTGGGTGTTGGCCACATACAACAGGTCCTAATGGAAATCACTTTGCTTTTGGATATGATCTATGGTCAATTATGGATAATTATCTACAAATACCCTATCCGTGTTCCATGACTGGCACACGGTCTACAGATTCAAGGTAGCCGCGGGCTATGGCATTTCCTTTTCCGTATTTGCTACATATTTGATGTCGTTACAATGTTATGGAAAAGGTCAAACCTTAAGGGCAAACCAGGTCCAAGTTAATTATGCCAGTAAACAAAATGTTTACCGCATATTCAGGTATATAAACATCTCGCAGTATAAAAATGGCGGACAAGAAAGTAGGCCACATGTAATTGGTCTACACCGATATTAATAACTTTGACCTGATATTTTCCGAGTTATTGGTTACGTAATTCGATTTTGTTTAATACATTATAGGTGGTTATATAGGCAGTATTGGTTAAAAGAGCTTTAATTAAGGGATTTTTATTATTTATTATCATGTCGGGTATTCGGAATCGAATTTAAGGCTCCGAGTTGTTATATAGACACACAGAGTCGATGGAAGATCTGAGCGCGATGTCCAAAGACGAAGAATATGTTGAGAATATTGTAAAAGTTGAAATTAATTGTTTGAAAGCCGTTATAAAAGTAGTTCTATTACGTATTTTCCATGTTGTACCTTCATCTTAGAGGTTTTTGAAGTAGCTGATTTATACCTTTACCTAGGACAAATAAACCAAGTTAATCTTACTCAGAGAAAGAGGTCAATTACTAAATCCAACTCGCGTGCGGGGCGACATCTTCTCTTTATGGGCCTTATTAGTGAATTGTAGCCTAACGAGCTATGATGTGCATATGTTTAAAGGTATTCCAGAAATGACAAAAATCATTATAATATGAATAATAAAAAAAAGTTGACAGATAAAACGAACATGAGGTAGACGTCATAAAAAAGTCGTTTGGATTGGTAACTTACTCTCATCTATTTCTGTCGACAAATAACAGGGTTCACATTACTGTGGTGCGGTTTGAAGGGTGAGAGAGGCAGTAATATTACTGGGTAATGTGAGTAGGCAATGGTATAACACATTCAAGTCTTCTTTCTTTTTTTTCGGACGAACCTATTGCTGGACTACTCAGACGTCAATTCCAGCGCCACAGAAAAAAGAGAGCGGGGCCTCTCACCTTGTCCAATGCCCGTAAATATCCTGCGTATCCCGCGGCCGCAACCGCGCGTTTAGCTACGGTCGCGCCCGCAAGGCTCGCGGGATCTGAGCGGAATCGACGGCAATCACCCGAGGGCGCCTCTAAAGGCTCGACCTAGGCTCAGGCGGCCATCGTTGGGGGTGAATTTAATTATGAAATTCAACAAAGTGACGGATGGAGTGAGCCCGGCAGCTAGGGCTGCCGGTTGTCGCTCGTAGGGGCAGTGACTGCACGCGTTCGCCGGCGAACGCGGTGTACTGCTCTATTATACGAATGCATGTGCAGTGACAATGACCGTGTTGTATTAGTGAGAGAGCAGGGAAGGGCTGCGATTTGCGCGGTAATTTTATCGGGCGGGATCTTCAAGTCATATGGTTGGTAACGCGTTATGATATCTTTGTGACATCACGAATATCTAAAGGCTGTGGTGACGCTTACTACTACACGGACTGTATGCTCGTGTGTCGACTTAGTCTAATAAAATGAAGTATAGTAAGAATATTGGTGTCCGTGTAAATTGGTCATGCCTTTTTGAGGTATATGTTAAACTCATTTGCTTCATGATAAAAACCGTAATTTAATGTAGCCTATGGCATAATTCTCTGATAAGGTGCCAACAGCAAAAAATCCCGTATGGACATGCTCTGTTAATTATGGACATGTTATGTTATATCTTATGTGTTATATCAACATATAACACATAAGATATCTGTTAATGTAATGAATAAAGTATACCACAAATCTGGTTATTCTTTAGAGTGTGATTTTATAAAACAAACTAGCAGCGTCTCGCGGGTGAACTCTAGAACAATATTAATTTTTATCGATATATATGTACACTTTATCATACTAACTTTGAACCCCCTTTTCATACTGTCAAGGGATGACTTTTCAAAAGAAAATTACAAGTGTTTCATGTGTTTCATGACTTTCTATTAAGAAAGAAACTTTTAACAAAATTTCGTTCGAATAACTTCGAAAACGGCCAAGTTTTATACTAACTATTTACCCCCGCTTTATCCCTTTAGGGGGTGAAAATTCAAAAATCTTTTCTTAACGCTTCCCTATATTATAAAAGAAACCCATGTGGAAAAATTCTACTAAACTAAATAACTAAATGCCTAGTAATTTACAAAGACGCTGAGATAAATGCAGGATTTAAATTGCTCTTAACAGATTTACGTCTTACACAAAAATGTAAAATGGGAACTGAAGGTGTAGTAACTTTGAAAAATGTCCGCGATTTGTTTTAAACAGCACTAACAGCTGTCGCTTGCAGGTGTACCTGACGACGGTTATTTCTCTAGAGTCCAGCGCCGCGCGGACTAACATATTACAGTTCCAAGAAGAAAACACGGAGGGTGCCTTTTTAAACTCTTGAAAAACTAACAGCTGCCGTTTGTGGGTGTAATTGCCGTAACGCAAATAAAAGTCTAATAATTTATAAACGTACTTAAAAAAAAATTTGCCGGTTAAAATTTTGTTTCCAAATGAGTGGATATCATATATATAGATTTATTTCTATAAGTAATGCGGATTACAACCAATAAATTGTCATCATATCAAGCACTGGACATGGACGTGCGGTTTTATTTTTTTTGTTAAATTTCCTTTTCAGTAGACGTTACACGTTGGTGCATGTTCTCCATCCCAGAACCTAATGAAATCACCTGCTGAATGGGTCCCATCAGCTGTTGATTCTATGTATTTATATGCCTTTCACACTGCCTTTCATAGCAATACCAATCATATGTAACCAGATAGTAACCATAACAAATATACATTAGTAATGTTTTATTACATTGTTATCAAATTCACTACCCGCATTGCTTCCCAGCTTAAAATATACCAATGCAAACCTTCTAATCCTACGTATAAAGTGACAGTGTGGTACGTCATCATTTGCGGTTCAAGCCGTGTGTTTGTGAAATGCACTACATCTTGACTATTCCATAGAGGATTGTGGAATGCGCGGGCATTTTGAGCGATAATTTCGCAGACTATCTCAGGGCATTTTCATAGCTGTTTCCAAGCAACAAGAAACATATCAAAATAACACCAACAATAAAAAATAATAAGTATAAGAGTGTGGACGTGAGCGTTCCTGCGAAGTTAAATAGGAACTCATTTGTGCTTAGTTCGAAAGTTGAAGACATTATTAAATTTACGTTAATCAAAATTTAATCTTGGAAAAGTTACGACGCTCATGCTTCTGAAGTTAATCTTCTTTGATATATAGATAGCTGGAAAGGATTAAAGTAGGGATTGATACTTTTGGTGGAAAATGAAGGAGGGTTAAGCAAGAATTTTCAGAACGTATACTAATAATAATAATAACTTACTCTTTGTTGCATACCAAAAAAAAAACAACACAAGAACTTCACAATTACATGGCATTTGCAGGCAATCTTAGGATGAAGAAATTTTTAAATGCTAATGATACATACGTACATATAATACACATATACAAAGATACATACACTTACATATATAAACTTGGATTAAGGATATTGTTACAGAAGGAGGAAAATTAGACTGACAGATCGCTATTCTCTTAAATATAGGAAGAGACTAAGCAGATCTCACTTAAATGGATGTAGTGCATTATACAAACGAATGCCTATAATATTTTATTTAACAGTCTAGGATAAATTACTGCCTATATGAATACTATTTTCTTTAACCGTGCTTTTGGAATGCAGTTAAAAATCGGCGTATGGTAGACAATTAAGTTTTATCGTGCTATTTCTTTAAATATGTTTGTCGATAAATTTGATAGTGGCAATTTATTATTTCAACCTGTGTTAGACGCTACAATAGCAAACTATGATCTAGAGGTTACACTTTTTTGGACATGATTTTATGACTTTCGCCTATTACTTTTAAATAGTTTTGGTGTAATCTTTTCCAAAGGCATTTTCGTTTGTAGTATATTTACTAAGTAGTTTTTAATTTAGTACTACTGTTGTTGGTGTTTAGTTAGATCAAGCTATAAAAATTTGCCTCAAGCGATGAAAAAATTATAGGACACACTTTGATTTTTTACCGCTGTGTGAAAGAAGAGAAAGAGAGAGAGGTTGTTTGATTCTCTTAAGAGTTATCACTCTGACTCTCTGTAAACTGGAATTCAATTAAATGGTTCCAAATCTGAAGCCGTCAGCAAAGCCTGTCTCAAAGTGCTCAGTGAGATAACGAGCGAGTAAAAAAATGAAAGGATACACTCAAATTTTTTTAACCGCTGTGTGAAAGAAGAGAAAGAGAGAGAGGTTGCGTGACTCTCCTAAGAGTTATCACTCTGACTCTCTGTAAATTGGAATTTAATCAAATAGTTCAAAATCTGAAGCCGTCAGCAAAGCCTGTCACAGAGTGCTCAGTGAGATAATGAGCGTGTGCGGATTAGTAAAACGCCTCAGCTATGATTAATTATTACTGTAAAGCGGCCTTCAGGTCGGATAAGAGCGTGGGCCGGCTCGATAGGGCTGGCTGCAGTATTTGACGCTGTTTTGGAAGAAAATCATTGCTTATCTAAGAACTCCGTCGTTTTATGTAAAATATATTTTTTTATAAATTGATGTACGGATGTTGTGTTGTCAAAAGTGTAAAATTATTTATTTATTGCAATTACAATATGTAAGTACATACCCTATATGTCGAATGTATCGTCCCTTAGTAGTAAATAAGGTATGCAAACTGGCATACAGTTCGCGTAATAGTAAAAGTCACTTCAGCCTATCACAAGAATATCACTAGCGCGTTGCACTAGCACTAACTTGTGAATTGAAGATATTATGTCACATTAACCAGCAATTTTACTGTCTCTTACCCTTCAAAGTGGAATATAGCAATACTGTTTGGCGGTAGAAGAAGGTGTAAATAAAAAAAATGCAGACGACCTTTTTATGAAGCATAAAGAATGGTTATAAGTTTTATATGTGGTAACAAAAGGTCGTCTAAGAAGCAGTAAATTTACTGGGTACTGTGGCATAATATCCTCAAGTCACAACGTTAGCAACGCGTAAGTGATATCCTTGCGAGCGTCGCCTATTTACGAGCGTCTATAGACGAACTGTATGCATGTTTGTCGACCTGGTCTAATAAACAAAAACAGCAGATAAAATAATTTAAATGAAATAGAATAAGTTTCGACTCCTAAGCTGTAATTAAATCCCTAGTTGGAATGCTCAGTGAGATAAGGGACACGTGCCGACTAGTAGAAAGCCTTGGCTATTTTGGACAAAAATTTCAATATACAAAAGCGATAGGTCGTTAACTCACTTAACACAAAATTGTAGAAACTACAAGTGGGAGTTCAACTTTAGGGTTCCTTTTAAGACGTAGGTGTTTACTAAGTCGAGATTTTACAAAATTCAATCCGTAAAGGGTGCGTAGTTTGTGTGAAACTTGTGCATTTTTACAAGCAAAGTTTTTATATAATTTATTATGTAAACAAAATCAAATAAACGTTTGAAATTGAAAAATTGGTGCGATATTTTAAAGTCATATAGTTTACTCGAATTATTTTTTTAATATCAAGAAACTATGCTAACTCACTAAGTGGGAAATAGGGATTGCGAGTTTATGTAAACCTTTTTACTTTTTTCATATAAACACTGTATGTATATTTAACTTTTTACTTGGACTAGTCATTATTGTTGTGATTTAAATACATCTATTAATAAAATTATTAACAGTACTATATTATTGGCTTTTAAACATTATAAATTGTATAAAAGGATACATATGGATCTTCACTTGTTATGATCCTGGCATTAACGTAGCTAAGCGGCTTACCGCAATGCACTTTTTGCACCTCGATGGGACATGGCGTGATGGGCTGCGAACGAGAAGCAAGGGAATTACCACGGTCCATCGCAGCAGAACCCCGCATGACAGGATAAGGCTAATATCCTTCTGTGGGCGCCAAAACCCAGGGTTAATGGTGGCTAACGATTGTACCTGCCTCCAGCCATGCATCTTTCGGCACGACAGACCTGAGATACGCGGAAAAGAGACATAAGGACAGGTGCTTTAAGGAATATTAGAAATTTGGGTCCAGAGAAGGAGAAGGTTTCGGTAACATCGGTTCAAGAAGCCAGGGTCTTGTACTCGTACATTATTTTATCTACTGCCGGTTAAGCAGTAGGAGAATGCTCTTTTTGTTATAATAATTTTAGAAGTTCTTAATAATTTATGTGAATATTTTTACTTAAATATGTCTTAAAACATATTTCTAAATATGATTATACGGTTTAGTGTTGTAACTAGATAGTTTGTTTTATAATTATTTTAATAGTTGATATATTCTTAGAAAACAATCACCCCCGGTTAAGATATAATCAAATACCATTTTTTGTACTAACGATCTTTCAGAACAAGTGTACTGAGTACGTACGAATAAGTACTTAAACATTTTAAACAAATATTGCGTATCCCGCATGTAAGTGCACTCATTTGATTAGATCCTTTTTTATAATAAGATAACTAAACATTATCCGATCTTTCATATTAATATAAATAATTCAAAAGTGTATCTTTTATTCCGCTTTTTTGAGACAAACGGTAACGTTGACCCTGGAAAACCGGTAGCTTTGACATGGAACGGCTGATTAGATGATAAATAAGTACTGATGTCAAATTTTTAACCAATTTTAAAAAAGGAGGAGGTTCTAAATTCAATTCATATTTCCGATGTATGTTACTCGGTATCTTCGAGAATTGTGAATCGAATTTTATGAGAGATTGTTTCCGTTCACTGCTTAATAGGGCTAGCAGATGTTTGTTGACATAACTTGAAGAGCCCGTTGCCGTGGGGTACCAGCATAGTAAAATAGTACCTCCCCCTGTAACAGGTTCCGTAAGTGGCGAGATGACGATATAAACACCGTAGTTCAACTGTAACAGGGTGGGGATGGATGGCTCTGCGATTGCCATCACGCTCGCAATGCACTACAATAAAATACGAAATTCCCCCTGTTTTGTGGAGGCTATCTGGCGCCTGTAAATGTTCCCCGGCTGAGGTATTGATGCCAAACATATTTTCCAAGAGACTGGGCAGATATTTACTGTAATATATTGTAATATCGTGACAAGTATCTGTCAGCCCTATTACACAGTAACACGTCTGGATAGAGTTAGCCGATTACGACACATTAGGGGAGAGGGGGGGACGTTTGATAAACACCGCTAACTTTTACGTCGGCTTAGTGTTCCCACCTCATGTTCGCGACCTTTTAGTTTGGGCAGGGTTGGCACAAGTGCCGCGTGTGAGCTTATTGGATAATCGCGGAGCCGTTGAGATTTAATTGAGAAATTATCTTTGGCTCGTCATAAAGCTGTTAATAATGTTGACACAACAAAGTATATATGTAAAAAGTTAATTAAAATTTCAGCGTTTCAACCACGTTTCCGCGTTCTTCATATTTAAAGTCATCATTATCACCTTAGAAGCCGTAAAACATCTACTGCTGGATATAGAACTCCCCATAAAGGGGGAAATTATGCTTATAATAGACGCGCTGGGCAGGCACGATGGCAATCGCAGAGCGGAACTTCGCGTCAAGAATGCATATGCAATATTTAGAAAACATTACACTAAACAGTAGGAACTTTTTAGAGCATTTTTAAAACTTTTTAGATTATTGAATACGTAATAATGATCTATAGTAGTTGTAGCTATATGTACACAAGAGTTTACTTTGCTTCTCAACAGATGGCGTTCGCAATCGCCGGTAAGTGCTTGCAGTCTCTGCCTCAGCAGTGCGACCAGACGCATTCGAAACCATTATTCTACTAAAAAACCAACTATTCCTTCCAACAGTCATTAATAGCGATGTTCGAGCCCAAGACGCGTGATCTTAAGGTTTCTTTACCCTTAAGAGAGATATTCACGACAAACTTTACAGGGTAATCGAGAATTGCGCACTTCTCAATTGAAGCCGAGTAAGGTTGGGTTAAAATAAATACTTTGGGATCAAGGCGTTAGGTACTAATCTATCAGAAAATCTCTTTTCGTATCAACCCTCAAACTTCTTTAAATTGTAGAATCCCTGATATATCATTGAAGTTACTATATAAAACTCGAGTAACTCCTTACATGTGAAAAGGTGGTCGAACCCTCTTTTAAGATATTACGTACTAGATTAAACTCCTTTAGTTTATCATTGAAATAGCGCTTAGCAGTTGTTGGCTAGCGATTAGAACTTACCTTTTAGCTAGAGAGAAACTATTTTCATAAGCTAAATACACTGAGAAACTTCATCTTGTAACTTGCAATTGAGGAGATAGCTGATATAAAATTTTGACTAAGCTTAAGTATGTCTGAATAAAAAAAAATATAAGCACAGAGTTCGATTTTCAAGCCACTTTAATTGTAATTTTTTTGAGCCTTGTGTAAACCCGAAGTTATTTTTTCACAGCTACGATTGTTGATTGAGGAATAATAATCACACATTTACACAATATCTCACTCACTCGTCCAAAGTCCAAAATAAGTCGCTCAAAACATTTGTGTTTTTGATATCAGGCGACAGAGAAATCAAAAATATAATATTAAAATACTTACATTTATAGCATATAACACAGAACAAACAAACATATCCATCATTTATATACTCTGGATGGTGACAGTACACTAACGACTGCTCCATCGGGCATATTTAATAAATAAAGGTATCTTGAAAAGATTTACAGTAAACTTTTAAAAAGATAATTTAACCAAAGAAAATAATGAGCAGCGAAATAAAAAAAATTGTATGTAAATTAAAAATTAAGTACAAAAATTATCTTAACAATAATATACTTATTTTAAGTACATACTCAGCAAACAATAACGTATAATACTCGTACTTATATTTACATTCTACTCTGCCGATACTCAATATGGGTAGAGTAGAATAGTTACAACCCTGTACCAAGTGTCGCAAGAGGTGACTAAAATTACGGAACCGACAGATGGCGGTATATCCATCCGATACATTGTAGCTTAAATGCACAGGGCGGGGATCGGCAGCAGTATCCCCGTCGCAAAATCTGCGATCTGCGATCTGCGATTGCCAACACGCTTGCCCAGCGCGGCAATTATGGGCGAAATTCCCCTTTTCTTGGGGAGGCCTATGAACCATCCAGTGGACTTCTAATGGCTGATATGATGATGATTTTTTTTAGTAACTATCATAAAAATAATAACGTATATAAAAATTAAAAAAAATATGGTCCTTTTTATTTAACTTCTTGTTTTATTACATAGATCGAATAATAAGATATTTGTTTTAAAAGCTCTCCGTTAATAAGAGATACATTTTAATTTTAATGATAATTATCATTCAAACAACTTGTGAAAATGGGTTTTACTCATCAAATTTCAAACCGAAATGCTAACACCAACATTGAGGTTCTTTTATTTGAAAGTTACAAATGCTAGCGAGTGGTTTTTCATTTTAAATAAAATAGTTTTCTATGTAAAATATGCATGTAAATATATTTTACCCATAAAAATTGATAAAAATGTCATTGTATGTCCATTTAAATGATAGTATATCTTCGAAATGTAAATGTATAAACTATACAATTCGAAAATTTCTAACTGAATCAAATTCGATAATTATTTCTTTGTTGTGTTTCTAATTACCAGGACCAATCGCCTAAAACTTGTATACGCGATTGGAAAGTTTGAGTGAGGTAATTGTCTACCATAGAATATGATATTACCACGACGTGGTGAATGCGGGCTGATAAATTTACATGTTTAATAATTTTGTTGTGAAAATTAACCGCGAGATTGGTGCGGCTATAAATTTAGCCGCACGTTTTGTGCGGTGAATCCGCGCGGGAAATATCCGTAGATCTCATGGACATGCGGGACTCCACTGGAATGCGGTAATGCAGGAATGCGGGATTGCAGAGCGGCTTACTTAAAACTTGATGTATCGGTACGATATATTTTTACTACTAAACACAGGTAAAAAGTTCAAGTTTTGAAAGTATTAAAAGACAATAAATTCATTCTTTTCATCCAGAAGAAATCGTTATTTACGATAAGGTTGCTCATTGTACTTTGTAATTACAATCTTATACTTTTTGCATTTAGTGTACAATAAAGAATGTGTTATTTTTATTAAAGATACTATTATTTTGACACATTATTTTAAAGTAATAAACCGATAACTATGACTAAGATGTTATAAATGTTAGACTTTAAAATTAATAAGTCAGTTTTCTGCTTTTGTATTGTACTATGTTTTGTTCCAGAGAGCTTTTAATTTAGGATTAAAATACGCTATATGATTTTACAGAGATTTAGCTACCCTCTTGTCAAGTTTGTTCGAAATCGGCTTTGTAATTGAGCCGTAAAGGTCTTACAAACAATTAAACTTAAAGTTTATAAGATATATGAAAGTTTAATGGACATCACATGTGTTAAATATTCAAAATTATTATTTTTTACCACCCTAAGGGATAAGAAAAATATATTGAGATAAGACAAGATTTATCACGCGCTAACTATAAATTAGATTAAAAATATTTCTGTATGCATTCGAAAACCTTCTGAGATTGAATTCGAATCCAATTGCCTCTGTTTGTGATCGCGCGTACGTACGCTAGGACGAAAAGACTTCGACTGTGTAAGATAAAATATTCAAGTATACCCGACGAAAAACCGTATATCTCGTCACCGGAATCTGGGGGCCAAAACTCGTATATATATATAACGAGACTGTAATAAAACCGGCTTGAAATGAGCGGTGCTACGGGTGAGCCCGTATGAGGCTGTTAGGCTCCTCGACCAGTAGGGCGAGCGAGGCGTAGAGCGTGCGAGGCAGATACAAGGTAATCGAACTAATCTAATACTAAAAAAACCCTACAACTCTTCTCTTGAACTCTACCTGAAGTCAACCTCATACCTTGTATACCTCATACGCATACCTCATACCTCACACGTATTGGTACCTCACTCTCAACTATTTTCAGGGGATATTACAGAGTTTGCATAGCAGTGCGATAGTGTTCCGGTTCGAAGGGTGAGGGGGCAGAGAAAATACTAGGTAATGTAACATACTATCTTCAAGTTGCAAGGTTGGCAACGCGCTAGTAATATCCTTGTGGTATTACGAGCGTCTAAAGGCAGCAGTGACGTTTAACGCGGGTTGTATACATATTCGTTGACCTGAACTGATAAAAACAATTCCAAACTATACAGGTACAATGGTAACACAATGGATATTTGAAACTAGACGAATGACAACTCTTATTTATTTCTACCTGCAAATATTGCATGCTGTCTTTGGTGTGCAGACTACACAGACTTTGATACTATTTCGTAAATTGAAACGTTTGTTTTACTAGCCGTAGGTGGGATATTGTCTGAATTATTATTATTGGATAGCTACTGCATTCCACTGGTGGACAAGCCTTAATCTGGGGATAAGGTGTTGCCTTACGACGTTCTTTGATTTAGTGTTTCACGAAACTTTGCTTATTAAATTACTTCTTAGATGTAAGAGCAGTTATTGGCACAGCGGAGTTAACTCTGGGAGCGATACGCTATTATCTTAATCATTTTTCAACCTAAAATAAGAAACTTTGTTTCATATCGTATTATTTCTGCAATAAAACTACTATGTCTGGCCTCACTCCTAGGTAATCCCATTCTGAGAGTAGTCGCAGGGACGTGATCTCTCTATTTTACGACTCTCAACTCACTTTAGTATGGATGAAGCAACGGACTTGGAATGTGAGTGCTTTCGCAAACTAGCTGGGAAATATACAGGGGAAAAAAAGAATAATAATATTTTATTTTATATATATAAAGTCCTGATATTGATTTACGTCTTCATTAAAGCAGCCGTAGAACGCTCACTGGTGGACAAATGCGAGCAAAATTCTCTTTTGGGGACCCAAAAGGGAATTTTACCCGTAATAGCCGCGCTGGGCAAGTATGGTGGAAGTTGCACAACGTTTTGACTATTGCATTTGAGATACGGTCTTTCGAATGTATTTACCGTCATCTGTCGGTTCCGGTACCTTGGATGCGGGGAAATTAATCAAAAGAAGTTCCACTTACAAAATATAAAATGAAAAATTAATACATGCAAAACGCCTATGTCCCATCGGAGTAGGCAGAGACTATAAATAATTGTAAATTGTAAATAATCCAGTCTTACATTTTTTTTTATGGATCTCCACTTGTTCCGATCTTGGAATACCTCTCTCGTTTCTTTTACTCGCATGAGTCCTTTCATACACGCCCGATAAATCTTTGTATTTTTGACCTGGCCCTTCTTTAATACTTCTTTTACCTGGTTAAAGTATGTTCGCCTAGGTCATCCTTTACTAACTTTTACATTAATTTCCGCTTTATATATTTATGCAGACATTCTACTTTTATCCATCCTTTCTATTTGTATTTGTTTTGGATTAAAGAAGTAGAGAGCTAATTGGAAAAAATAATTACGCATTTTTCGTCGATCCAAAGCACTGTTATTATTTTTGTGAAGTTTATCGTTGTACGTAGTAGCTCTCTGATCAACAATCAGTTCAGTTGTGTAACCACTCCAAGGGCCAGCTAAATAATACTTAGTGTGGGATTTTAAGACTTTTAATCATCTTTTATATAACCGTCTTGGCATTCTTACAATATAAAAATTCTATAAAAAATTACTAAGACGGATTACCGAATGAGCGTAAGCGTGAATTGAAATTCCTTTTATAAGGAAAACAATAGAATATTTAAATTGTTTCATATTCTTATTCTATATTTAAAACTCAAGAATTTTGATATTAAATAACTGACAAAATATAAAAAAAGTCTACGAAAAAGGTTTAGATCTTGAAAGTCATCGCAACCCTTTTTTCATGCGTGTTTATTACCTATAAGTACATATCGTATCCGTTCACGATAAGAGATGTTTGTTTGTGGTTTTTTGTGTATAATAAACTTGAATTGGACTTGTTGGTGTCGTAAAAGGTGACTGAAATACGGGAACTGGCAGACGACGGAATATCCACCCGCAATGCAACAGGGCTGGTATCGGCAGCAGCATTCTCCTCGTGAAGATAGGATCTGCGATTGCAAACCACGCTAATCCAGCTCAGCAAGTATGGGCGAAATTTATGTATGTCCAGCGATAAAGTCCATTTGTAGTCCAGTTTCTACTGTTGTTATGATGATAAAATTTTAAGAACAAGAACGCGTTATTGTCTATGCAGTGTTAGGATAAAAGGTGATACAGTACAACCACACCTATGCCACGTTTATGGGGAAATAGTAAATGTTATACCATTTTGAGCCATGGGATTCTTGTTAAAATTGTTCAGTGAAGCATCGAGAAATCTAAGCTTAGTCTCCAATGAATATTATAGGAGTGCAATAAAGCTTTGTATCTGCGACGAGCGGAGCTAACCCGCCTTTGTGAAATATAGTATAAGAGATGGGCTCCACGGGGTTTCATTTTAAGCATTAATATTATAAAAAGCCTTCTTTTCATATTCTTAACTCACACAACATCTCAAACATTGATTTCACTTCGAGGTAAGTCGCTTGAATCACTTGTGTTAAAGATATCAGATGACAGAGTAATTAAAAATATGATATTTTCACACGTACAAACACCCAGACACAAATATATATCACAAAAAAAATTGTGCGCAAGATAGTAACACTACTGAATGCTCCTACAGGCCTATACAGCATAGCCGTATTTTATTATAACAACTTTAGAAGGTTAATAATAAATGTAAGGTACGGGCATAGTAGAATAGTGCCTCTAGCTGTACCAGATGTCGTAAGAGGTGTCTGAGGTACCAAAACCGACAGATGATGGTACATCCATCCGAAAAAGTGTAGCCCTAATGCACTGGTCTGGGATGGGCAGCAGCATCACCGTCTCAAACGTTAAGCTCTGATTGCCGACATGCTTGCCCAGCGCGGCAATTATGAGCATAATTGTCCCTATCTTAGGGATGCCTATATCCAGCAGGGAATTTCCAAAAGCTGGTATGATGATAATGATGATTATATACTTTATATAGTCCAATTATAATAGTGCTTGCTGGCGATATTTAAGTTTGTTAATTTATATTACTCTATTTCTATTCCTGTGTCGTGCCAAATAGAATAGTACCTCTCCTTGTACCAGGTGGAGGTGCGTATTAGGTACTAGAACCGACAGATAGCAGCATATCCATTGTTAAAAAAAAACCATCTCTTGAGGAGGTCTATGTCCAATAGTGGACTTCCAATGGCTGACTTGATGATGATAAATATTTGTCCTGGGTGGAGATAGAACCCACGACCCATAGCTCCCAAGATAGGATCAGTACCATCTGAGACATTAAGCCCGTCATAGTATATTTTGAAGTATTGCCCGGTATATTTTAAAGATGAGTGAATTATATTAAACGATACTCTGCCTCTTGTGTCATCCGTCTTCAATTGTACACATAGGAAAAGATTTACACCATTCACTATTTAAAAAGAAAGTACAAGGCTGTCTACTCTGGGTTACTTTTTAATGCATTATCATATCAGCACTTAAACGTTCACTGCACATAGGGTACCCCAAGTGATTAATATATTCTAACAGAGTTATTTATAAAATAAATAAATGGAATTGTTTCAGTTTCGTACTAGAAACGAAAGCAAAAATATTATTATATGTTACCTAACATTTTGTTGTTTTGTCTGTCAAAAACAAGAAGATATATCAAAATTGATATAAAACTTAGTTAATTAGCACTTTTTTAAATCATATCTTATTAGCTAACCCGACAGACATTATCCTGTCTTAATTATACTTATATATATATTTTGAAAAATATTGCGACTATATATTGAAATTATATATTTGCGGATCCGAAGGCACAGATAGTGGTAATCCTATCTTATATGCCAATTGTCGTGGGTTTGCTTTCCACCTTGATACCAACATGATATTTGTGTTTGTTCTGTATCTGAGTGCTAATTCTGGGTAGTAGTAATTTAAGTGGTGTATTTGTGATTCCTCTGTTGTCTGGCGTCCGTAACACAATTGCTTAAGCGGTCTATCCACCCGGAATATGTAGTGATTGCCAACGCGCTTGCCCAGTGCGACAATGATTGACAGAATTTCGCCTTTCTAGGGGAGGCCTATGTCCAGCAGTGAACTTCTAATGGCTGATATGACATATTTAAACTCACAACGTAACTCAAATTATACACATAGGAGTAAATATCCTCGAAACTTCTTTTCCAAGAGAGAGGAACATTTTTTTTCAAAGGTAAAACAATAGGTTTGCGAATAAAATCTTCTAAGTAGGTATCACGATCCACATGAAATCGAAAAATTCAAATTTATTCTTAGGTATTATATTTTTCTAATTTCATTTCCAAATATAAATAATTCGTTTAATTTCATATCCCCTAATCTTCGATCCGATCTCCGAGCCTAATACGTAAAGCTTAATACTCATGATGGAATAATTTATCATCCAGTAATACACGTACAAATAATTCTTGCCGTTTTTGTGTAGTTGTTCAGGATTACCCTTAAGGAATTCCTTTGAATCCGCCAAAAAGGTTACTTATAAATGTTTTAATTCAAAGGCTCGACCTCCTTAATGCGAGGTAAGCATACCTCAGAGGTTTTCGCTGGAAATAATTAGGGCTTTTCATTCCTAGTTTATTTTGGGACTTACGAGTCATTTTCACTGTGACCTCACTGACCTCATGAGTATAATTGGTATTAGGGGTTAAATCTATAAGTCGTTCGTTGGATTTTGGGAACAGGCCATTCATGTGCACGTTAATTTTTAAATTATTTACTATATATACATTGTTTTGTACCTGTTTACCTGGTGTACAAAAAAAGATAATTATTATTAGAATAATTGATATTTTTGCATTTCGTGAGATACCGGCACAAAAAATAGAATAGTACCTCTCTCTGTACTTGCCGTGAGGTACCGACAGATTAGAATAGTACCTTACTCTCGTCCAAGTTTTTAGAGGTGACTAAGGAACCGACAGATTGCGGTATATCCACCCGGAATAGTGATTACCAACGCGTTTGCCCAGTGCGATAATGCAATTTCGGCATTCTAATAATCTCCTTTTTCATGAGGTAGACATCTTACAATTTACAAAGGTCGTCTACGTTGGTACCTCACTCTCACCTATTTCCACCGCCAAATAGCAGTATTCGCATTGCTGTGTTCCGATTTGTAGGGTGAGAGAGGCAGTAAAATTACTGAGTAAATATGACATATCTTCAGTTTACAAGGTTGGTGACACGCTAGTGATATCTTTTTAATGACACATCCTTGTGATGTCACGCGTTTCCAAACCTGTGACTTGAAGATATTATGCCATGTTACCCAGTAATTTAATTGCCTCTTCAGACCGGAACACAGCAATGCAATCATTGCTATTTGGCGGTAGAAATAGATGAGAGTGAGGTACCAATGCAGACGACCTTTGTATGAGGTAAATCTTATAGTTAATATGAACGTTTTGTATTCTAATATATTAGGAAAAAAGTACTTTCCAAACATGGCTCTGTATGGATGGTCTAAAAGATGTTTATAACTGGGAATATTAAATATGAGTGCCGTATCCGAAAATTTAAAATTCTAGAAAGACAGCTTACTACGAGGCCTAGTTGAAGTGTATGCCGTGAGGTCGTGCACCCAATAGAAAGCTTTCCTTTTTCACAATAAGGCGGAAGGAATACCCCTCGGGTTATGTGCGATCAGTTTTTAAAGAGAACAGGATAAGGAATCTCAACCACATTTTACGGTGTCCGGACACGATAAAGCCTTTAAATATACTCTAGGGTCACCAAAAAAGCTGCGTCTAGTAACTGATTCTAGTCACGCGTTGGTCGAATTGGTTACAATTTTAATTGATCAAAACTTTTAGGGCTAAAAACTTAGGGCTAAAGTCAAAACTTTTAGCCTGGCTACGATTTAGTGTCTACCTGTTGTTGTTATCACATATTAAAAAATGGAGATTCGTAATAGAAGAGTGAAAATTTACAATTGAATGTAATTTTAATGACACATAATAAAAAAAAGTATAACCAAAAATTTAAAAAAATATACAAAAAAAAAAGATAATAGCCGATTTTAAGAGTTACTAAATAAGCATAGAAAAATCCATAAGAATCGGTCAAGCCATTTCGGAGGAGTATGGGAGCGAACATTGTGACACGAGAATTTTATGTATTAGAAGAAGAAAAAAAGATAATCAGCTGGTATGTAGTATAATGTAATTCAACTTTCTAATTATTTTAATCTACCTAACCTCTACATCTACACATTAATATTATAAAGAGGAAACGTTGTATTTTTGAAATCTGGTACGATTTAACTAAAAACTACTGGACACATTTCGATATTTCTTTCACTATTAGAATGCTACATTATTCTTGAGTCACATAGGCTAGAGCTGTGAGGTACCGGCAGAGTTAAATAATACCTTCCCCTGTACCAGGTGTCGTAGGAGGCGACTGAGGTATCAGAACCGACAGATGACGGTATATCTATCCGTGGCAACATAACTCAAATGCACAAGGTTGTGATGGGCAGCAGCATTGCTGTCGCGAAACCTGAGCTCTGCGATAGCCAACACGCTTGCCCAGCATGACAGTTAAGGGCAAAATTCCCCTTATCTTGGGGACGCCTATATCCAGCAGTAGACTTCCAATGTCTAATAGAACGACATACATCGTATGCCATCTGGTTGGGTTGGATCGTGGGTACAAGAATTTCATGACTATGTTTAGTTTTGCCAATCAATATATGTTTAACCCAAACGTTTAAAACAATTGTCCATCCGTGCGAAACCGGGGTAAATTGCTACGACTATATAAAAACTGTCTATTGCTATTATAGCAATATCACTTGCAGAGCGTATGAATGTACGCCAAGAAAAACAGATTTCTAAAATTCCTTCTGACTAGTGTTTTTTTTAATATATAGATAGCTCATTATCTGATGGGGATGGATAGATTTTGACTGGTCATTCTCCAGCAGACAGTGAATGTTCTTCAGTGAATTCTGATAGTGAATTGGGGCATACTTAAATGATACTGAAACTCGTAATAATACATTGTTGCAAATTATTTGAATTAATATTATGAGGGATAAGAATATTATCAGTGGTAGTAATTAGCATTAATGTATGGACATAGGTTTCCTTGAGTTAAAGCGATGTTCATTTAAATCCAACCGTAGACAGCACCTGTTTTGTGTATTTTTGCCAGAAATAATGTACAACATAATAGCCCACTTATACAAAAATGTAAAGAGTATGTAACTTTTTATGTAAGGACCTTGATATATTTAATCACATCTTTGTATTCGAATATATTTTATTTCGAAAGTGTGTTCCTGATACCATTAGTTTGCTTCCTACATAATTCTTAGTAATTAGATTTAAAATAATATATACTTAAGATGTAGTAATTACACTGCTATATGCTAGATTGATATTACCATGAAAATTTTGTAATAAGTAGTGTAATAGTACCAAACTAATTGTGACCTAAAACAAAGGTTGCCAAACTAATTGCGACCTAAAACAAATATTGCCAAACGATTTGTGACCTAAACAAAGGTTGCCAAACGAATTGTGACCATGCGAAACTGTTTGTGTTCTCTAACAAAGGTTACTAAACTGATTGTGTTCTCAAACAAAGGTTACCAAACTAATTGTGATCTTAAACAAAGATAACCAAACTAATTGTGGTCTTAAGCAAAGGTTACCAAACTGATTGCATTCAAGTACAGCAAGCGCATTCATGAGGTTAAAGTATTTTATTATAAGTAGCGAACGCATAAACCTTAAAAAATATCACCACAATTAATAGATTCATTTTAGCTAATTACTATCTATCTACCAAAAAGTATGTAATAATACCGTATACTAGGGCCAAAAGTACTATAGAACTTCTTATTTCATAAATATTCCGAGCGCCTCGGATATCATACCTGACAAACAAATGACATACAACTAGTTTTATCGTCTCAATTGGAAGTTTTTAGCCATTGGTCAATCGAGGAATAGATTACAAATAGTCATTACTTCTAATTTCTAATTCAATCCTAAGAATAAAGATATATTTTTTTAAGCTATTACATACAAAAAGATGTAAGTATTCGTCTATCTGAAGAATGTTTGCTGCAAGGTAACCGAAACATCGAAGACAAAGTGTAAAAAGTTAAAAACGCGATTAAAAGCCGTCAAAATTACTGTTTTATTATGAATAATCAACGCGTATATATTAGAAAATATTAGATACTACATTTTAAAACATACTTTCATCTTCATTTAAAAGTTGATTTCAAGATTTAACTTCTTTTAAAAAAGTTATTTATTGTAATGTTGTGTTGTACGACACTAGAGTTTCAATACCAATGCAAAGAAATCCGTTATCTTACCCTCTCAGTTGCAAGACTTACTAATTGTCTAGTTCAATAGACACTTGTGACAGTCTTTCTGTTCTGTTAGGTTATGACCTGACCCCGAAATAACTCGCTTGTAGCACTTGTATTGCTGAAATCAGACTACAGGGGAGTCACAAATATAATACTTAAATACATATTTGACAAAACACAGGCAAACACATACATTCGTCATGTAAATGTGTGTCCTGAGTGGATATCGAATTCTCGACCCTTGGGGCACAAGACATGATCACTACGACCGAGTCGGTCTAACTTATGGATGGTGCAAACCGTTCCAATAATCAGCAATCTGAATATAATTTAATAATAATATTCTAAGTTTAGGATAAATTCAGTGTTCCAACAAGGAGGTGAAATTTGTCGTTAGCAGAAATGAAATGTCAAGAAAATGTGGGTGAAATAATAATCACCCGTAACTAATTATAGATACGAGGCGCACATGAAAGGAGCCTTTTATTTTGCCTCGTAAAGGCATAATTGGAGTAATAAAGTTGATTGGTAACAGCGAACAAAGGACCGTTTGATATTCTATTGCCCTGCCAGCGTTATAATCGAAGAGACTCGATTAAACTGAGATTACAAAACGTTAACAATTTATCTCCCTTATTTTTATTAAATAGAGGAGACGTCCTAAACCCATGCTGTGAATATGAAACAATACTTACATACTTTATTGCCGTGAGGTGCCGGCAGAGAAGAATAGTACTTCCCACTGCACCAGGTGTCGTAATAGGCGACTAAGGCACCAACAGATGGCAGTATATCCATCCGAAATATTACAGCGCAAATGAACGGAGCGTGGATGAGCAGCAGCATCCCCGTCACGAAAGCTGCGCTCTGCAATTGCCAACACGCTTGCCTAGAGCGGCAATTATGGGCAAAGAAAACCTTCTTAATTGGAGTAGCCTATGTCTAGCAGTGGACTTGCAATGGCTGGTATCATGATATACTTTATTCAAGTTGGCCCATTACCAGTACTTTTGAATGGTCAATAAAATATTAACAATAAAAAATATTAACATTACTTTTTCCAATGAGGATGTAATTAAATTCATAATTATAGGTAATACAGAGACGGCCCTGAGAACCTAAGGGATCATAAGCGTCATCCAACACAAATCATTTAATTAGGCCCAACTTAATTAGTCTACTGGCATCAGAATTAAGTTGACTGCAGGTTTATTACGCGACCCACCACAACGGAATCTGGTTGATATAAAGGTTCCACCAACACCACCCATGTAGGTAGAAGTTGGTGTTAATAAACCCCTATCCACCACCGGGGATTCACAACATCGAAATTTCTGACTCTAAACGAATAAATCATAGTTTGCATTATCTAAATATTTTAGGAATTATGTATAAAATGTTTGACATTAATTTAGATACAGAGCGTTAGCTTTATGTATTAAAAAAAATAACACTTTAAACTCACCTTCGATGTATTTGTTCTGTTATTATTTCTGAACGTAGGCAATTTCCATAACTTCGTTTTAATACTTCGTGGAATACACGGAAGGGACTTGAATTTATTAGCTATATTAATTGGCCATATTTTTGTTACAAATACTTGCCAAATATAGGCCGGCCTGTGGTTGGTAGAAATTGGATTTAAAAATATTCAATATGGTCATATTCCTGGAAGGCTTCATATTAACAAGTATCCAGATTTCAAGTAATGTTAATAAGTCAATAATTGTTTTATGTGAATCACGTGCCACGTCTTTTATTATTCTCATAATAGATATGATTGATATGAGTTCTAAACGTTAATTGGCTAAGTACATACGGAGGGACGTTTGGTCTCTTGGTTCCTTAATTATTATCAGTTCGTTAATGGGTATGCTATATTACATTTTATAAGGGCATAGGCCTTCCCATAATTACCGCGCTGGGCGACTGCCCAGTCGTGCTGGCAATCGCAGAACGCAACTTTGCGACAAGGCAACTACTCATCCCCGCCCTGTAGTATTTAAGCTGCGCGGTTACCGGGACCTTAATCGCCTCTTACGACACCCAGTACACAGGGAGGTACTATTCTACTACGACGGTATTCCACGGCTCTATTATAATTGTAAATTATTTATTGTAAGTTAATTAAGTGAGTGCGATTAATTCGCAAATATATACCTAATATTATTCATAGATTTGAAACTATTCCAACTTGGGGCTAGCTTTTCCAATAAAGACATCAATTTGACCAGAATAGTAATAGACCAATTGAGAATGATTGCACTGAGCTACTGAGCATGTATTAGAATATAATGTACACAAAAACTGGCCCGTGTATGTAAGTACTTCGTGGGCAGCCAACGTGGAACGAATTGAACCGTTGTCATGTCACTAATTTATGTGATATAACAGCTATCATTCAGACGGGCTCGATGGCGCAGATGGTAGTGATCCTATCTTATGCAACAGGGGTCGAGGGTTCGATCCCCAGGACAAATATTTACATGATGATATTTGTGTTCGTCCCGTGTCTAGGTGTTGAATGTATATATTTAAGTATTATATTTGTGATGTCCGTAACACAAGTGCTCTTAGCGACTTACCTTGGAGTCAGGTCAACGTATGAGATGTGTGAATATAACGTTATATTATATCATTCTTTTAATGATATATTCTAGCAAAATATAACTAGTCTGCAAATGATTGTATTCAAAGAAAGAACAGTCTTACAACGTTTTATATTGAGCAGAAAATCGCGTGGCTGTCACCAGGATGAGTTAAGAACAGACCCTATATGTCACCGTCTGAACCTTCCCGCACAGATGCGGCATCCACGACTCGTAAAAACTCCGCTAATGAGATCGAGTGGCTCCGCAGTTTAGTGGCGCGAGCTTATTGCATTCTGTCGACGATTTAGTACTGGTTGATGTACTAGCGTGCCACAGGGATGCGACAATGACTTAGATTAGTAACAAAAAATCATCATACCAGCCATTGCCAGTCCACTGTTAGACAAAGGCCACAGAAAGGGAGAATTTTGCCCATAATTGCCGCGCTGGGCAAGCGTCTTGGCAATCACAAAGTGTAGCTTTCGCAACAGGGGTGCTGCTGCCCATCTTCGTACTGTGCACTTAAGCTGCACAGTTTCGGATGGATATACCGCCATCTATCGGTTCTGGTATAAAGTATATACTATACAGATTTTCCGGATTTCTTATTATTGTGCGAAGAAGTCTACGTCTACGATTCTATAAGAGCCTATGTGCTAGTCAAAACTATTAACAGTCCCTGTGCTAAAATTTATTCAAATCAGTTCAGCCGCTCTGACCTGAAAGAGTGTAATATACATCCGTACTTACACTTTCTCGTTTAATATGTTAAAAATGATTTATTAACTAGTATTATAAAAGTCGTTAAGAATAGTTTAACTAGTACTTAAAACTGTAGTGACTAGCAAAATATCCTCGTTTAATATGAAAAGCTGCTTATAAATGATTTCTCTCCGCACAGCTTCAACATACGTCGAGACGAAAAGCAATCATGGCATTGGCAGGTTAGGATTTATAATATCATAACTAACAATCAGAATAATAAAAATTGTTTTGAAGTTTTTTTCTCATATTCCCTTGATTATAAGGAATAATCGTTTCATTCTAATATAGATACATGATATCATGGTGTTTTCTTGCCAATCATCCTTAATATTGCGTATATTGTAATTGTATATTAAAGACTAAATTTCGTACAGAATTCTTGGAGGCCTAATAGAACTTTTAACTTCAAATTTAAATACGAATTTATAATTTAGGGGTTGTTAAAATTATTATAATACAGGGCTATTGATATTCTGAGTTATTGCACAACTAAGTCGTAAAAACTTCGTTAGTGCGGTCGTGAGTACAAGCAAAGGGGGTTTATTGCATCATATTGTAAATCACGCCACAGATATACGACCATGTTTCAAAAACTCGGGTGTTTCGGTTCAAAACGTATTGAACAGGTTTGAAAAAGGATGTAGTAAATATTGGATTGGTATTCGTGTACTATCTGTTATATTTTTTTAGAGTGAGTGAACCTACATATTTGCTGTGAACAGAAATTCTAAAAATGTAAAAGCTATTTTACTGACATCTACGTATACTCGTGTCAAATGAAAAGTCGTGTTACAATCACAGACAAATACATTTTATTCTTCTTTTGACATGGAAATGCTTTTTAATTAGGCGTATTGCTTTCCAAGTTTTTGTTGCAGGTTTATGAGTTCACTAGGTTATTAATCAGTGTAAGTACTCAGATCGGTTTGGTGATATTAGTATAGTTGGTTTGATCTATATGAATAGTTTATCCATTAACTCTGTTGAGTAACGGTAATTATTACTAGATTTCTTATAATGATGATCATTATAAAATATAGTTTTTTTTAAACAGGTTTATATTTTGGTTTTAAACTGATTATTTATAAATGTTTATTAAGTAATCTAACCCGTGTGGTACCGGCAGAATATAATAGTACCTCCCTTTGTGCCAGGTGTCGTAAGAGGCGACTAAGGTCAAGAACCGATAGATGGTGGGATATCAATCCGCAACAGTCTAGCTTAAATACACAGGATGAGGATGGGCTGCAGCATCTCTGTCGCGAAAACTGCGCTCTGCGATTGTGAACCCGCTTCATTATACCAGCCATTGGAAGTCCACTGCTGAAAAAAGGCCTCTCCAAGAAAGGAGGTAATTTGCTCATAATTGCCGCGCTGGGCAAGCCTGTTGGTAATCGCAGATCGCAGTTTTCAGCAGCGGGGATTCTGCTGCCCATACCCGGTCTGTGCAATTGAGCTGCGCTGTTTCGAAAGGATATACTACCATCTGTCGGTTCTGATACCTTAGCCGCCTCTTACGACACCTGGTGCAGTGGGAGGTATTATTCGACCATACCGATACATCACGGCAAACACGTCAACACGCTTGCCCAGCAAAATTCTCCCTGTCTTTGGCAGGCCGATGTCCAGCAGTAGAATTCTAAAGGCTGGTAAAGTGTTTTACATTGCTAAATTTTACACATCCCCTTTCGAAGTACCAGATCGCCATTTTGCTTAAATTAAATTCTTAAAGTCGCATCACTATACCTCTATTTCTTTGTACTAAAAAAGGCAGGTCGCGCGCCTGTGTCATAATAGCCGGTGGCCTCCGCCGCTATTTGAGGACCATTTTTATTGGACCCCTGTTTGCCGGGAACAAATACAGCCTTTGTTCCCACTCCTGTCACTATCTACTTATTTCATTGTCACCGTTTTATATCTGTAAAACGCTTGTAATTCTGCCTCTTTATCTGCAGACGTCGCTATGCAGAATATATTCTTTTGAATCTCTTTTAATTGCGGTACATTTGTAATTTCAATACGTTTTATATTTAATGTCGTTTTGCTTCTTTTTTTTATTTGTGATATTTTCTTTTAAGCTGTTTTTTCACGTATATACCTAATTTTTTCTTTCTTGTTGTCGGTATTTGCAATTTATCATCTCATCATAGCAGCAATAGAACGTCCACTGTTGGATTTAGTGTGTGCTGGGCAGAGGTGGTGCTCATTCGGCTTGAAATGTTTACATTTGAGCTATACTGTTTCAGGTGGGTATAGCGCCATCTGTCGGTACCGGTACCTTAATTGTTTCTTTCGAATTTTAGTAGCAGAAACACTAATTTACTTTGCTAGTTTCTCACCTCCAATTTGTCATATTAATCGATTTTAATGACGTACGAAGCAAAGATTACTGTGAAGTTGTTTCTGAAAGAAGCCACCTTTTATAGTTTTGTCGTACCGCTAAGTACAAAGTTTTATGTTCCGTAGATGAGGGAGCTTTAACCTTAGAGAGCAAAGTTAAGCTACACACCATTAAGCAACATCGAACAGGAAGATACAAACTTAAATGGAATTATATCAAACAGACTTATAAAAATGGAGTAATATTAAATATAACGTAATACATAACTTAAACAATAAGTGGTTTAAAGCTTTACATGTTTTAAAAGCTTCCATTAAGTACAAGAAAATGATGAAGTAACAGGCATTGTGTAAATGGCAAGGAATAACTATTCATCATTATATATTCTCAAGATCATTTGTAACAGTTAATGTTTAAAGTGATTTTACAAAAGAGCTTATTCTTACGACCAATTATTATTTGTTAGTTCGTTTTATACTTACAACTAAATAACAAATAATTTGCAGATATGTAGGTAAGTCAAATGCCGTACTATAGTATTGTTAAATGAATCCATACCATCGATTTGTTCTAGATGGAATTACGGAAGGAAACCTAGTTCAATAATATTATTACTTAAACAAGTGAAGTGAATGTGTGACGAAGCTATTAATATGTCAAGTGTTAAGAAACTAAATCACGCAAACAAAGGAACGCGTGACAAAATTAGGCACGCTTCACGTAAATCTCTTGTAAAGGTTATTTACGCGTCTATCATATCAACACGCTACGCTATTATTGCTACTATTCCGAGTTTACGAATGAGAAAAGCAGTGAATCTTGGTGTGAAAGGTGAAGGTGAATCTTCAGTGGAAGAAAATTGGGTACGCTTGAGATAAATCTAATTAGAAAATAACATTATTTAAAAATATTAAAAATTGTTTTACAGGTATCTAATAAAAAACAAAACATTGTAATTTGTGCGAATATTTGTGTGTGTGTGTGTGAGAGAGAGTTAGTGTGTGTTTACGTATGGTTGTGAATAATTCTAATGAAAATTGTCTTATAATTGTTTTGTGTTTAAGTATGACAATGTACAAAGATGTCCTCGATTGTATCGCTACATGAAAATCTATTCGTCAAAGTAATCTTAAGTTTTTAGTTGACTTCATCTTCAATAGAGATGGTTAAGTGACCTTGTTGTTTATATAAAAATCCAGTTAATCTATGTACGTACATTGTGACTGAATAATACTGTTATAATACAACTATGTAGCGGAAGATAAAAGTTTACATTCGTCATTATTTACATAAATATGTACTTCCAGTGGAAAGGTTGATGTCGTTACAGATTTAAAAGTATTTTAACGCCCTATTTCACTAAAAGACATCCCATGTCATCTTACATTACAACCACGATAAAACTATTTTTGATCTATACATTTTATATAGTCATTTAGAACCTTCAACGGCTTCTTTTTATATGACTAAGTGGACAAACAAGCGTAACGTCCGCGAGATAGAAAACTTTACTGCAGTCTAACGAAGCTCGTGATATCACAAGGATATCACTAGCACGTTGGCAACTTTGTGACTTGAAGATATAATGTCACATTACCAATTAATGTCACTGCCTCTTGCACCTTTCAACCGGAACACAATACTGCAAATATTGCTGTTAGACGGTAGAAATATGTGAGAGTGATGTACCAACGCAGGCGACCTTTGTATGAGATCTTCCTGTAGTAGGAAATAATATAGTTTTAGCTTATATAATTTAACGTAATTTACTGTAGTTAATTAACTTTATTAGTTTTATGTATACCTATATTAATAAATCGTCTACATTCGACATTCTTTTATTATGTTTGTAGATCCGTGAGGTACCTCTGTACTAGGAGACGTAAAGGGTGACTAAGGTACTAGAATTGATAGATGGCGGTATATCCATCCGAAACTGTAGCTCAAATACACATGGTGGGGATGGGCAGTAGCATACCCGTCGATAAAGCTACGCTCTGCAATTGCCAACATGCTTGCCCAGCGCGGCAATTATGGGCAAAATTCCCCCTTTCCTTTGAGAAGCCTATGTCAAGCATTGGATTTCTAATGACTGAAATTATGAATGATGATGTTTGTAAAAGTCAGCACCAGGTTTGTACGTCAAGAAGATTGAATAGAAAATGTTGAATTATTGGTATATTATGTGTCAGACAACAAACAATCAGAATAAACCTCCCAATGTAATGAGATAAATTTTTACTGTGTATCTCGACGAAGTGCAGGTGCAGAAATTCGAATTAAAGAGACTTTTAGAAATACCTTACAGATAATAATGAAAGAAATAACAGAATAGATTGTACCCTCCCGCTTTACCTCGTCCCGCTAACTCCAGAAATACGACAGCTAGTTTTAGCCACCATAATCGTGATAAGACGTCCTTAAATAAAACATTTATTCGAGCTAACAATGAAATAGGGATGAAAATGCGAGGAACAACATGTAAAAAAACATATGCAGCGAACATGATGTGTACTATCATTATACTAGTCATTCTTCTACTGGAATTAGCTGGACAGAATTGAATCCGTGACTACAAAATCGACGACGGTCAAACATCATGTATCAACCCCAAAAAGAAAACCACAATTCCAATGCAGATTCAAAGGGAATACCGTGGGAAACACGAAGTCCAATGTACAAAAAAACCGACGCGACCAGATCAAACTCCGGGTGAGGGATAAGGGAGTTTCCTTTTACAGGCGCCTAGTATAAAATCACTGGCTCTCACAAAAGGAAGCCTAAAAAATGTTTGTCGCACAACTGGGTAGGGCGTCCACGTTGGGTGCGCCTAAAAAAGGAATTTTTGTTTACCTTTTTCTTTATGTGCAACCTCAATTTTATTTGTTTATAGTGGTTACTCATAAGCCATGGGGTAGTAGAATTGCGCCTTCCTCTGTGTCAGGTGTCGTAAGAGGTGACTAAGGTACCGGAATCGACAGATACCAGTATATACATTCAAAATAGCGAATCTGAAATGATACATGGCTGCTTAGTATGATACCGGTCTTGAAGCTGCTTTCAGCAACGTGGTAAAGTTCAAATAATTTTTATCTTAAAACCTATTGTAGAAAAACTATCTTTTTTTCTTCTAGTCTTCAAGTCTATAAATCCAGTACCTACAGATCTGCTTAGAATAAAGTGAAACAGAAGTTTATTAATTTATAATCAAATAAATATTATTGAAAAATTAGTTTGTAGGAGACTGTGTGTCCTTTGGAAGAAATACCAGCTTACTGTCTCTTTTTTTAAACAAAGAAAGAATGTAGTTATTATTAGAGTGCGATAAAGTTATTCTAACAGCTAAAGGTTTTTAGCTATTCTAAACAACAACATGTACAACCCTCTATAACAAGTATCATAAGAATTTAATAATGTACTGGGTTTAACAAATCGCGATATTCAGAATCATTTAGGGCGGGAATAAGTAGTAAAATCTGCATCCAGTTACTTAGTGTGTTAATTATAGACAAGAATGTGTGTTACCAACGATGAAATATGGCAGCGTAATATGGTCACTTACCATTTGCCTTAGTAGCCAACTGAAAATAGCTCTACGATCTATGGAGAGGGCAATTCTCGGAGTTTCTTTGCGTAGTGCGTAGCGTAGGGCGTCCACCCGCAAGATGTACAGACGATCTGACTAAAACCGCAGGGTTGCGATGGAAAGAGGCCGCATACAACCAGACCTATTGGATCTTCTTATGGCTGGTATAATGATGTTTCATATTTATATTTGAGTTATATTTTATCTAGTAATAATTTATGTTGGCAGAGGCCTTTTTCTTAAGTCGATATTTCATGTCCCAAGTAGAACGACGGCGGCATGGTTGCCCTAGTGAAACGTGCACAAAGCTGTGGGACCCCTAACCTTGTCACACGTACGCTCTGGCCAAAGCGATCCAAATGAGGTCAAAACACGTAAATATGTATGGTTTACTCTACAAGTCCATTTTTTTCGAACGTTCGCTTTTGTGGCAATTTTTGTTGCAGTATTTCTATTTTCAGAGGAATCTATTTTTATTTTTAGTTTCCGAGCATATATGGTAATTTGTTTTTGAGTAAAAAATAGGCATTTAATAAATTTACCCAAATATACCTCATATCTCATAATTTGACTCGACTCCGTGATAAGTCGCTTAAAGGACTTGTATTACAGATCAGACACATAGATAAGTGGAATAACAAATATACATCCAAACATAAAATTAACATGAATGTTTATATTATTAATGTTTGTCCACCTATTGGTGCACGAGGCAGGGAAACTACCGAATGGCGCCATTGGACCCGTCGAAAATGTTTATTTGTAAATATATCATGCACACGTAGCTGCAGCGTTAGTAGAGTGAGGTACCGGCAGACAGCAGTGAGGTACCGGTAGAGTAGAATAGATGCCGTAAGAGTCGACTAAGGTACCGGAACCGTCAGATGGCGGTATATCCCTCCAGAATAGTGAAACTCAAATGCACACGGCGGTGAGGGGCAGCTGTTTTCCCGTCGCGAAAACTGCGCTCTGCGATAGCCAACACGCTTGCCCAGCGCGGCAATTATGGGCAACATTCCCCCTTTCTTGGAGAGGTCTTTGTCCAGCAGTAGACTTCCAATGGCTGGTATGATGATGATGACACCTAGCTGCAGGCAGCCGCTATTACATATGCATCATGAAACGCAGATCAAGGTACATTTAATACTATTTATTTGCACCGATATAGTTTCACAAAGTACCTTAATCTGTCATGATTGAAATAGTTAATAAGTTAATCAAAATTTTTATTTTGTTTAGTTGCCATTTTGATTTATACATTATAATTTTTATTTTCATTTTATTTAATTTAGTAGGTATTTAAGAAATATGTAAGTATACATTTATTTCAGTTCAACAATGAGTCATTGCGATATATAAGCGCTTTAATAATTTTAACGAATCGAATAAAATTATTTTTTTAAATAATTTACAAGAATAAACGAGCACGAAAGGACTGCAAGTAAAGGAAGCGAGAGAGGTATGCCAAGATCATAAGAAATGGAAATCCATAGTCTCTGCTTACCCGTGTTGCAGGTCGCAGGTGTGATGTATGTATGTATGTAAATAATTTACAATGTAAAAACTGTGCCATTGATATATATAATGTAATGTTTAACATTACTTTATTACCACAATAAACAAGTATTTTTTATAATACTTGCTGACCCGACAGACGTTGTCTGTCGGTCTGTTTTAAATATAATCACTTCTATGTTTATTATGAAATAAATATAACCACCTTAAATTGAGATATAAACTATCTTGTCTCTTAAGCTGGATTAAACTGTATCATCATACCAGCCATTGAAAGTCCACTGCTGGACATAGGCCCCCCAAGAAAAGGAGAATGTTGCCCATAACTGCCGCGCTGGGCAAGCGTGGATGCTGCTGCCCATCCCTACCCTGCGCATTTAAGCTGCAATGTTTTGAATACAGCCACCTGTAGGTTCAGGTACCTTAGTCACCTCTTACGACACCTGGTATAGGGGAAGGTATATATAGGTATATATAGTAAGCAAAAATTTATTGATATATTTCATAAACACAGTGACATGATTTTTTATGTGTAAAGATAAAAGTAAACCAGAATTAGCATCACAAGAACACAGACCAAATACAAGTTTTTATGTTGTAACGGGAATCAAGTTAGTTATTCTTGCGGCTAAATGGCACTAATAGCCGTGAGATAAACTTTATATAAATTACACAACGATATAAAAACGACTATATTTCTTTATTACATACTGGTTTGGTTCAGACCTGTTTATTAATAAGCTTTTTAGGTTACTAGCTGTTCCCGCAACTTTATCCGCGTGGAATAGATTTTTTTGGGTACCTCTTTACCTTAACCTATATAAACTTTGAATGTCTTGTTTATTTATATCGAATTAATGGCTTGAAAAATAAGTTTCAAGTTGCTTGCTCCAAAAATAGCAATACTTCTATGCAACTTTTCATCCCCCCTTTCGACCCCTAAAAACCTTTTTTCGATTTAAAAAATAGCCTATGTCCTTTCTTAGGGTCTAAAGATTGTCTGTGCCAAATTTCATCAAAATCGGTTTATAGATTTAAGCGGGAAAGCGTAACAGACAGACAGACAGAGTTACTTTTATAATATTAGTAGGGATAAAAAAATACTATTTAGCTAGAATAGTGTTCAAATAAATATGTGTTTATAATAAAAAGCCGTATGTTGGCGCCCAAATCACAAAAGGCGTGTCTTTGACAAAACCAAGGCAGGATTGCTTTCCGCCTGAAATAGCAGGAAAAAGTCTAGTAGAGCCCTGTTTTGCTTAAAAGTCACGTCACAACCAAAGGTCCGTTTTAATTAAACGTGAAATTATGGAATCCTGTTTCGGTATTTGGACGGACAATGGGATGTGAACGTAATCCTATTAAATGGGAGTTGATATTCGAATTTGTGAACTAGATTATTGGGTTACCTGATTATTTACCGCATTATTGATTGGATGTTTTTATTTAATGATATTTGTTAATGATAAATTATACCAAATCTAATATATTTTTTACTAGTTATGCCCGCGACTTCGTCCGCGTGGAATAGTTTTTTTGTAAACCATACCTCTTTTCCTTAACTTATATAAACTTTGAATGTCATGTTTATTTATATTGAGTCAATGGTCTAAAAAATAAGTTTCAAGTTTTAGCTTTAAAAATAGCGATACTTCCATGTAACTTTTCATCCCCCTTTTCGACCTCTTACAATTCTTATTTCAAATTTAAAATAGCCTATATCGATATCTCAAGGTCTTAAGATTGTCTGTGCCAAATTTTATCAACCTCGGTGAGGTTTAAGAGGGAAAGCGGGAAAGCGTAACAGACAGACAGACAAAGTTACTTTCGTATTTATAATATTAAGATGCATAACTTAGTAGACAAATAAATGTATATGTATATAGAAGTTCATCAGCCTATAGACGTCTACTGTTGGACAGAGGCCCCACCAAGAGATTTCAAAAATATAATCCTATTATATCCGTACATATAAATAAAGTGGACGTGTCTGTTTTTAATATAAAAATAACAGTCTTTCAAAACACTCGTTGGCAATGAAAGTATGTAATGTAAAGTATATACTTTTAATGAAAATAAGCAAATTTTTTATAGTTTGTGTGTCTGTTTAAAGTAAACTACGAAATCGTAGGACAGATTTTAAATTTCACTGGCGGATAGCTCACATCACATGAAGTAACTTAGTCTACTTTATAACAAAACGAAATTTTCACAGCTTTTCCTCACATTTTTTACATTAAGGTATCTAATAGATAAACTTACGCTTTGATATGACTGAGTTTGATTGGTTTAGTCATTGATAAATGAATACTTAAAAATAACTGTATCATTCTAATAATCAAAAAATGTTTTTTTTTTTATAATAAATACTAATTATAAAATGAGTATTGATGGACTATAGATACTTGCAACATTACAAGGATATGACTCGCACTTTGCCAAACTTGTAATTTGAAGATATTAGGTCAAATTACCCAGTAACTTTACTGCCTCTCTCACCATTCAAACCGGAACACGGCAATGCGAGCACTGTTTGGCGGTACAAATAGGTCGTACCGCCAATGCAGACGACTTTTATCAGGACTACCTCGTGTAAAGGTTCTACTTTCTTGGTGCACCATTTAAAATACTTCCTCTGCACTAACAACTTTAGTATTAATTCTGTTACGCCTCGATATACTATCTACGAACTGGCCGACCGGGGTAAACTTGTATTTTCTCGACCCAGTTTCATTTTAGTTCAAACCACCTTTCACCGATACACTCGCCAGAAAAAAAACTGACTGAAAAAAAAGGAATACGCGGTTTTAGAAAATGCATTTAGCCGCACTACCTTACACAGTTTAACTAAAAAGACTTTGAGACTTTAAACCATTAAACGCTCCAAAAAGGATCGAGGTTTAATATAACCTCGTACAATCGTAAAAATAGACAATCTTTCCAGACTTTAATATCATGATGATAATATCATATCATCATTATGATATGTTTAATGACATACTATCGGCCGCTCGCGATTTCGTCCGCGTGAATTTAGGTTTCCGCGGTAAGAATATAGATTCTAAAATGAATAATTAAAAATGACAAATTGTGTCACTTCGGTACTTAAAAAGTTCATCCCGGACAAACAACGTAACACGAAATGTTTATGTAGAAAGATAAAATACACAGGCTCGTGGAACATGGAACATGAACAAGGATATACATATTGTAGGTTCGGAGTCCGTTAATCTAACATTAGCTTGCTATTTTTACTCATGCCCGGGTATGACGGGCTTTTACCGGGCTTCCTTCTAGGGGGAAGCTGTTCACCGTTGTTATCACTTGCACAGGAAATTGTATCGAGGCCAGGTATTTTATGTACTCAATTTATAATAATGGCCTGTAGACTTCGATCTTGTGGGAGTTAATGCGGCGAACCTGTTGTTTGTTCATCTTTATACAAGATCGAAAATAAAAGGCAATAAAATATTATATATTTCACGCTTTATATATATACTAAAAGTAAATCAAATTTAATTTAAAACCACAGTATTAAAATAATGGTATTTCAATTGATCGTTCAAACTATGAGTGCTATGGGTTACCGGCGGTGTAGATTTGTACCTCCCCTGTACCAGGTGTCATAAGAGGCGACTAAAGTACCAGAGACAGATGCGGTATATCCATTCGATATAGTGTAGCTCAAATGCCCAGGGCAGGAATAGGCAGCAGCAATATGCAAAGCTGTGCTCTGTGATTGCCAACACGCTTGCCTTTGCTTGGAGGTGATATACCAAGCAGCAGCGCAGCTTTCGCGACGGGGATGCTGCTGCCCATCCCTACCATGTACATTTGAGCTATTTAGTCGCCTATTACGACCTCTGGTACAGAAGGAGGTACTATTCTACTCGGCCTCCTACTCGTACCTCACGGCTTTAGGTAAGGATTCGTAAAAATGCGTTATAATTCCCACATGAATTACAATATCATTAGAAGACACGGTATTATATATTTACGATACAATTGGTTTTAAAAATGTGAGCGGAATCTTTCGCGTACTTCAGAATATAATTTAATGTAGAAAAACTAACGCATGTATGTAGAAACATGCAAATGGAAACATGCAAGTGGAAACATGCATGTGGAAAAAAGCAAGGCATGGTTTGCCGGCAGAGTAGAATAGTACTATCCCCTGTATCAGGTATCGTAAGAGGCGACTGACTACCGGAAATGACAGATACCTGTCACAGCGTAGCTCAAATAACCAAGGTGTGTATGGGCACTAGCATTCCCGTCGCGTGTCAACACTCTGTGACGCCACCACTCTTGAAAATGTGAAAACAAAGCTTCGCTATGTTCTGCACACATTCCGTAAGTTAATCTAGTATACGTCAACATGCTTTTTCTACCTGTGCACAAGTATGACGGCTTTATCGGCAAAAGTCCGTCGGGAAAGAACGTCCCTTTCACTTGCAAAGGAAATTGTGTTGAAGTGAGGTATTTTCTGAATGTATTTTATAATGATAGCCGTTAGAGAGTTCGAGCTCAAAGTAAATGCATTAAAAGATATTGATCCTTACTTAAAGTGCCTTGAGTGTTACTTAAGTTTCGTATTACCGAATATTTAATTAAAATCATGAAAATATAATAATCGAAAACTTAGCCCTGAGGTACATAAATAACTAAATTGGTAATAAAAGTAGTATAAGTAGAATTAAATAATAAAATAAAAGTAGTAGTAGAATAGTACCTCCCTCTGTACCAGGTGTCGTGTGAGGCGACTTGGTACTAGAACAGATGGCGGTATATCCTTCCGGAACAGTGCAGCTCAAACACAGGGTAGGTGTAAGCAGCAGTATCTCCGTCGCGAAAGCTGTACTCTGCAATTGCCAACACGCTCGTCCAGCGCGGCGATTATGGGCAAAATTCCCTTTAATAGCTTATATGAATGATATCTTACACAGAATCTCTGAGAAGTTATTATATGGTACAAATCAACTCACAAGCGTTTATTTAAAATAGATATTTAACATTATTACATTAAGTTGGTATAATCATTTTACTAAGTTTTTCAGTAAATAGGTTTAACCGCAGAGTAAATAGATATATAGATATAATACCCTTTAATCGGGGCGTTAAGTGAAAAGCACTCAGAATGTATTAAGTAAGTCGAGAGAAAATATTTTGATACCGTTGTACAAAGTGAATGCTTAAGATAAATGAGCGTAAAATCTTTTCATACAAGTGCCTACTCATTTTCTTATTTAATTGAATGTAGATATTACATGATCTCTCTAAGAGTCGTTTTAATTAATTGCGTTTAGAATTAAAAGTACGCACTCGGTTCGGAATTGAAGAGTACTTTCACGCTTAATTATTTTTTAGGTGCTAACTTTAAGCATTCTAATTTTATATTCTAATAAGGACCTACTTTCTCATAGTTTCAGGTAAGGACCAGTCGTCATATTTTTTTAAAGAATACGTTAATTAATTATTCTCCTCAACCTTTCTCACGAGTCACAGTAAGAGTGTCGAGTACAAATATTCTTCATATAAATATTTGCTCTGGGTGGCGTTCGAACCCACGATCTTAGCGCACAAGATAGGATCATTGCCGCCTGCGCCATCGGCCCCGTCGATAAGTAATCGATTCATCATACCAGCCATTAAAAGTCCACTGTTGGACATAGGCCTCCCCAAGAAAGGGGATATGTTGCCCATAATTGCCGTACTGGGTAAGCGTCTTGACAATCGCAGAGTGCAGCTTTCACAACGGGGAGGCTACTGCCCATCCCCGCCCTCTACATTTGAGCTGACTTTTGTGCATAGATATACCGCCATCTGTCGGTTCTGGTACCTTAGTCGTCTCTTACGACACTTGGTACAGTGGAAGGTACTATTCTACGCTGCCGGTACCTCTCGGCCTACTTTTATTCTTTAATTCTATTTATACTACTTTTAATACCAATTTACAATTTGAGGTACAAAACATACGAGTGAAAATTTGTCAATAACGAAGAAATAAATAAATCATTGCTTAAATAAAAAAAATTAGGTAATAATTAATTCAAACTTAACATTATATAATATACATGGAACTTTTTAAAAATCGAGATTGATCGTTGCAGGCGTAAAGTCAGGAACATGCAGTAGCGTAAGACGTCTACTCACGAAGTGGAAAGATGATCGGATCATACATACACAACACGCCTGTGTCCCATCGGGGTAGGCAGAGTCTATGATCTCCCTCCACTATTTACGATTCTTCTTCTTGGGATACCTGTCTCGCTCTCCTTGCTCGCATTAGTCCTTTCATACACGCTCGTTTATTCTTGTTTTTACTTCGTTTTCTTTTATACTTTTAATCTGGCTTTTTGGGTTAAACTACAAAGTTATTCCAGTAACATTCAGGCCAAGTACAGGTTAAAGAATCTGTATAAACGTCTAGTTAGGTCTAGGTCAGCTATCAACGTGGTACACAAACTAAACAATTGTAGAATTAATTCATACTAGAATATTTTATTACGTCTACTTTATATTGGTATTATTCTAACTTTATGGTTTTTCTTTTGTTTTTATTTGGGTAATTAGGTTAAGAGTCTTTTCTAATTTTTGTAGTAGATTAATAAAGTATTATTATTTTTTTCAAGTTACATTTTGTATTTCTGTCGATAAACACAACACATATGCAATGCTGGCAGATAAAGATGTCAAACACTTAAATTTCACAAGAATTTACATTCTAGACAATGCTTACAGTTTATGGTTGGCAAGAAGTTACTCTTGGATTTTTTATTTCCCTCACTTTATTATTATTGTCTCGCGAAAAATCGCGTCCAAAGCTAGCTGTCTGGAAGTATACAATTGATAAAACAGTTGAATATTTTGTTGGGAAGATATTACGTTTGTCAACATGCTTACGAAGTAGTTTTCTCGACAATTTATTTCAAAATAGTTTTCTATAAAAATTTAATAGAAGATTTCTCTTTGGAGTATTTTTATTTATACTACTAGCTTCACTCGTGTAGTTCCCTTCCCATAAGAGCATTAAGATAAAATATAGCTTACGCAACTTCCTAATCATTTAGCTTCCTGTTAGTGAATAAGGTTTTGAAATCAATCAGTTGTTTTTGAGTTTATTTGATATAAATTTACAAAAATACAAATGCCGTTTGCATATTTTCATTTTATATAGAAATGTTAAGATAAAGATATCTGTGAAGCTTTTATTAGGTGCGAGAATCGAAGATGTGGCGTATCCAGATTAAGAGATACAATAACTTCAAAATTCTATAACTTCAAAATGATAAAATCTGATAATATGATTAAATATTAATAAATATCAAATATAATATTCACAATTCAAGTTTTGAATAAATGATTTTAATCAAACTCACGCAAATTATTCAAACAAAAATGAGAAATATGTACTCTTCGGCTCTGAATAATGCAAACAAACTGATAGTGTGATATTTCAGCGACCAAATATACAGATACGAAATGAACTTTCCAACCATTTGCTTTGGAATTATTTGGACTTTATTAATACACCGGTATATTATAAATGCTTTCCACTTAAATGGAAATAAATTCGAATACATTGTTTTTTTTGAGTGTGTATATAAAAGCGTTTTCAAATGAACAAACTGTTGCATTTGAGCTACTACGTTACTATATACCATCGCCTGTTGGTTCCGGTACCACAGTTGATTTTAACGACCTCTGTTTTAGGGGGAGGAACCTCAGTTACACATATATATATATAAATACATATAATACCGAATGGGATTAACATGGATATTTCATTTATCAAGAAGTAATCGAATGGGCAAATTTCCCATTTCGGTTAGGCCAGTGGAACTTTTTAAGGCTGCCATGATGATGATGATGATTTGTTATTATTCTGGTGTCTGATATCTGTGCTTTAACACAAGTTTTTTAAGCTACTTATCGCGGAATCAGGTCTATGTATGATATCTAATAATTAAAATTCAGTAAGCGATAATATTTGCTTCTCATAAATAAATTAAGAAAGTAATAATAATCTATATACTATATTCATACGAGGAGCCAAAAATTTGTACCCCTTTTTTAAGGAAAAAGCCCTGAAAAATTGTGCAAGCTTCATGACTTTCGATAAAGAACCTTTATACTGTATTTATAAATAACCTCAAAAATAGCAAAGTTTCATAGCAACTATGCACCTCCTTGCTTTAAGAAATAAATTTTCAAAAATAATAGAACCCCCTTCCTTTGTAAAAGGAACCCCTATAAAAAACTTATATAGTTTAGTGCCCCAAGTTGATATTTCATTCAGTTAGTCAGTAATACGCGTAAAATATTTTTTTTAAAACAATCTCTTAAGGAGGGTGCAACGTTGGTCCGTAAAAGAGGGGTGTAAAGTTGGTACAAAAGTGCTACTAGGTAACATGGGTGGCAACGCGGGGCGATGCTAGTTTTATATAAATACACTAGAAGCACATTATAGTTATTAAGCTAATCATTCATTAAGCTCGCTATTATTTAAATAACACATTAGCATTCGCGTACTTAAATTAAGTAAATATTAATTGTCAGACAAATGACAAAAGTTTTAATAAAAATTTATAAATAAATTATGATCGAATGTTGAGTATAGATCAACCGCAAGTCATAATAAATAACCTTTTTGCCTTTTTCTTTTTGAGTGAATTTATTATTATAATCGATGACAGATTTCGTCCGGATCCGGTCAATTCGATTTATTAGAATTTAAAACTCTCATCTTCAGAGTTGTAATTTTGAATCATACAAACAATCCGTATTTAAAATTTTCAAATGCTAGAATCTTAAATTTTACTTTAACTGAGTTGGAACTGCAATTCTCTTAAACAGACTTTACTGCTCTTTTTGCCTTTCAAGATTCGCTTCTTATTTGTATTTACTGTTGCAACGTTTGTATTAATATAAACGTGTTTATATCTAGAATAATTCACTTAAATTTTGTTTACGATGTTTTTGATCGTATATTTAATGTACAGATATAAATAAATAATAATTAAAAATAAATTCTCACAACAACTCACACATTAATTAAACTTCGAGATAGTCGCTTAAAGAACTTGTGTTACGGACATCAGGCATTAGAGAATTCACAAATATAATACTTAAATACATATCTTTTATACCCAGACCAAATAGCATTATATAAATAATTGTCTTATTGGGAATCAATCTCATGACCCTCTCTCCTCTCTCTAGATCTGGTGTAAGGTACTGTGGCGTGTGAGGTACCAGAACCGATTGATGTCCGATGGCCTGGATGGGTATCATTATCGTCGCGATGCTACGGTCTACAATCGCTTCTACACTGCTAATTGCCCCGCGTGGTAATTTTATGGGTAAAATTCTCCTTTTTAACCAACGTATTCATTCGTGCATTCTAAAATGCCATGTATAATTAATAATTCAATAATACCTAAGCTTAGTTGACTTAATTTTTTTTAAACTAAAATGCTGCTGCCGTCTGCCTTTTTATACAAGAATTGTTTCTGAAACAAACATAATAATTACGCAGAGTCGTCGTAGATCTATATGGGGGTAATTAATTGAAACCGAACTTAAGGAAACATTATAACATTAAAAATCTAATAAAATTTAATGTCATAAAGAATGACTTTTTATGCCATAGATTACATGTTTTTAGACATGATATAGTGATGCGTGTTTAAAAGTATTCAGAGTGATACACTATGTATGTTTTGTAATGGGAAAGTTTCAAGTGAATTATATACTGCTTAGTAAAAAATAATAAAGACGAAAAAGAAATATTAGAAAACGTTTATCGACGAAACAGATAAGTTGGCAGATTAATTAGTCACAACAAAAACGTAATTCTTTGGGTACTGTTTTTATATATTATTAGTGTGTGTGTCAGGCGTTTCAGGTATGTATTTATGCCATGTGATACCAGCATAATTAACAATTAACAGATGTCGTAAGAGACAACTATATCCACTCGGAGCAGTGTAGCTCAAATGCAGGACAGGGTTGGCGGCAGCAATTCCGTCGCAACACTACCACACTTGCACAGCGCAGCAATTATACGAACATTCCCTCTTTTTTGGGGATGCCTATGTCCAGCAGTGGACGTTTTATTATTTTTATGTTATTATTAATGGTTCCCAAGATTAAATTACTTCGGGTATATTACACCTGAAATCCCGCAACCAAGTAAACATTGTCTTATTGCAAATCGCAGAGCCTAGGTTTACGTAGAAGATGCTGCTGCCCATCCACTTTAGCCACACAGGATAAAAAGGGTATACCGCTATCTGCCGATTGTAATACCTCAGTTACTTGCTATAAAAATTGGAACAGAAAAAGCAACTCCATAGCAAACAATTTACATCGGTTAAAAATAACAAACTGTTAAGGCAATTCGACATGCATACGTATTCATGTTTGAGCTATGTTCTAAACGGCCTCGCCGACAAAGAGCGTACACACGCGCTGCTAAATGTTTTGTAAAAGCAAACTTTGTGTCCGCTTCAGTGACGCTTAATTCGCTGTAACGGTTGTGCAGAAATTAAAGTTGGCATAAACTGTGCTGTGAGTTGAACAATGTTTGCGGAAATTGTTGGACATAGAAATCGCGCTTATGATAAATCAACACTGTATTATAGAAGGCATTTAGATAAACTGCCTATATGAAGCCGTAAGTACCGGCAGAGTATAATAGTACCTCCCCCTGTACCAGGTGTCGTAAGATGCGACTAAGGTACCGATAACGACAGATGGCTGTATATCCATCCAGAACAGTACAGCTCAAATGCACAGGGCGGGATGGGATGCAGCATCGCCGTCGCAAAAGCTGCGCTTTGCGATTGCCAACTCAGTGGACTTGGCTGATTTGATGATTATATGAAATAAGCAGCATGTAATAACGACATTTTTATACAACAAGTCAACTATACATACGGTCCACGTGATAGAAATTATCACCGCATCTTATAGAATACAAATGACCAACACATGTATGTCTCTCCTGGTTGGGGCTCGAGCCTACGACCCTTGGCGTATAAGATAATATCACTATCGTAACTAACGTAATCAGTTTCGTATCTGTAGGTCATTCAGAAGTCTAACACGGATATTCCAACGGAATTAATTATAAAATACCGATCTTTTGCGAATTAGTAACGTGACGCGTTTAATCCAAACACTCGGTGACTAGGCAAATGTTTTGTTAGCCCTTCAGCAAAGGAAGCAGGGCTGGAGCTATCAGAAAAAATATTCTCTTGAGGAGGCGTTTATCCAACTCTGGACGTTGGGAACTGGCTGATGTGATGACATGTTTTATGTGTCTTTAATACAAAATTAATAAATTGTTTGAAAATTATATTATATCTTCTTTATATATATATATAAAAAAATCGAGTAACGTTATTTCTTCGGGATGAACTCGTTTTTACTCAGACGATTTTAATAAATTTTTGCTTACATTATGTTCTTTGGCTTAAATTAAGAAATAGGATAGTTTGATATCTCAATTTATCATTATTATACCAGCCGTTAGAAGTCCACTGCTGGGCCTTCACAATAAAGGGGGATTTAAGCTCAAATTTGCGCTGAGAAAGCATGTTAGCAACTGGAAATTAGAAATAATTACGAAATTCGCCTTACATAATTTTTTTTTATTAGACCCAGTTAACTGACAAGTATATATTCCGCGTCACCGTAGCCTATAGATGCTCGAAATATCACAAAAAGACTACGTACTAGCACGTTGCCAACCTTGTGACTTGAAGATATTACGTCAGATTACCCAGTAATTTCACTGCCTCTATCACTTTACAATCACGAATGCGAACAGCACTGTGGACACTGCTGTTTGATAGTAGAAATAGGTGAGTTCGGTACAAATCAGACGCCCTTTGTAAGAGGTCTTAAAAAAAGAATTTAAGATTCATAAATTTGAATTCGATTTAAAAAAGGTTAGCCTGGTGAGGTTTTGTTATTAAATATAGTAATATTACTTAGAAAAATTTTGGCATATCTTTGGTAACCCTATACTCAATTTTCTCGTATAATGCGGTGAGTCACTTATTCCTTGTCTTTCAACGAGGAATGGAATTCACTTAAATGAATTCTTGCATGCATACAATGTATACACAAAATCATAACCTCAGTAGCGATCCGTAACGCAGTTTTAAACACAAATATATCATCTATACATATAATTATCTAATATTAATATTTTTTAAAGCCGTATAAATAACCCGTGCACAAGGTGTCGTAAGAGGCGACTAAGGTACGCGCTCTACGGTTGTGATTCACTATGCAGTAATTATGGGCAACATTTTCCCCTTTTTTAGGAAGGTCTATGTCCTGCAGCGGACTTTCAATGGCTGATATGATGATGGAAAAAATTTTCTTTAAAATTATAAATATATATATATAATTATATATAATATCGTATCGAATTGAGGCAGCTGTGACTCGATCTGTTAAATTTTTATTCTTAACCTTTAGCCAAAGGAAATCTTTTCTTGGACATAGATAGAAGAAGCCTTGTAGAGCCAAGGAAGTGAAATTTTAGGCTATAAATGCTACGCAGGTTAGATCGTAGCATTTGAGCTAAGCTGATTCGGATGGATGTATCTGGTATCTGTCGGTCCCTTTTTTATACTTACACTCGTTTCTTACACGCTACACATTGAGTAGGAAACGAACTTTACATTACGACTAGACGGCATATCAGCAAATCAGGCTTACCAGCAAATTAATTTAAAAATTACGTTAAGATTAAGCTTATTTTTTACAGTGTTTAGGAAAATATTTAGGATAAAATTGGTATTGAATAGAATTACTCTAATTACTAGTTTCAAGACAAAGGTCTGTAAGCGCCGACACCGCTAGGATTTCATTAACACTAATAACTTGGTGCTTTGGAACCTTCATCGTTTCTCATCCTCATCCTTCATCATCATCATTTCAAGGTTTCTGTCTGGTGGGTCGGGTGATGAACCTGCAGTAAACTTTAAGACCCGCCTGGTGCCGGCAGACTGGTTGAATGTAAGGCTAACATACAAATGTTAGATGACTATCACCGCAGGGTCAACATGGTCATCAGTTTCATAAATATAATAAAATATAGTATTTCTTATTACGGAAATATTATTGTTTTTATTTTTTATGCTTTTTAAGGTTTTAAAGTGCTTGTAATGGGCCTATTTGAATAAAGAATATTTTTATTTAAAAGGGATATAAATTAAAGGGCTCGAGGTGGCAATGTTTCGCGCAATTAATGTCTGTTCATATATAAAAACTGATTTCTAAATGGATTTAAAGCGCTACGTTGGTATGACCAACGTTTTCTATAAACTAAAATAAAAGTAGTTAAACGTTGGTAAAAAGTGGTAAAATTCGTAAATATAATTTATTTTTAGAGATGCCTTGTTTGAGTCCTACTTATATAAATAATAACAAAAAATAATCACGTTTTAAAGCCGTATAAAGAATTAATTTATTGCAAACTTATTTATATAAAAAATCTTAAAAGGGCTGTATATATAATCAATAAATAGCAATGACTATTTATCATCATCTAATTTACTTAGAAAAATGTTATCGATATCTAAGCAAGTTATTCTAACACATCATTCTAAGTACAATACCAGCACGGCTTAAAATATTAAGCAGCGGTTTTCTCTAAGTCGCGTGCATTACTGGCATAAAGCCGATCACAGCCACAAAGCGCTTGCGAATTACACGCTTTATTTCAACAACTTACAAATGCTACGACAATATATTGTGTGCAAAACATAGTCACTTATTATTCTCTTCAATGTTTTTTTACTTAAATAAAATAATGTATATTAAAAGTACAATAATACTGAAGTTTCGTTTCTACGAATTTATGTCGAAAAATAACGGTTGGATTTGGAGAAATCTTTTTGCATTTGATTGGCAGACCAATTCTTGAGTAGGGTCGTCTATAACTGTGATTCTTAAACTCTCTTAAAGCCTCAATTTATTGGTAGCTGAGAAAAAAGAAATGGACGTAAAATAGAACGCTAGTGGAATATAGAAAGTGCGTGACGTGAAGTGAAAAACTGGACGTGATTTTTTTTCATAAAATGATGCGTGAATCTACAGACCTCAGCTAGAAATGAAGCAAATAAGAATAGGCTAACTGTTCACATATTAAGTTATATCACTATCAAAGTCTGATTCCATATGATTGTAACATATTAAGAATTTATAGTATTATATTAAGGAGCCGTGAGGTACCGGCAGAGTAGAATAATACCTCCCTCTGTGCCACGCGTTGTACGAGGTGACTAAGGTACCAGAAGCGGCAGATGGCGGAATATCCATCCGAGACAGTGTAGCTCAAATGCACAGGGTGGGTATGGGCAGCAGCATTCTCGTCGCGAAAGATGCGCCTAGCGATTGCCAACACACTTGCGCTGCGCGACAATTATGGGCAAAATTCCCCCTTTTTAGGGGGATTCCAGCAGTGGACTTCCAATAACTGTAATGATGATGATGAAGGATGTTTTTATAATTAATAATGCACATAATCTAATAATGTTCTAAAGAAAAATACCTTTATAATTGCCGTGAGGAGGTAGAGTCGTATAGTACCTCCCGGTGTGTCTAGCATCGTTATAGGCGACTGTGGTACCGTAACCGGCAGATGGCGGTACATCCATCCAAAACATCGTAGCTTAAATTCAATAGGATAAGGTTGGAAAGCCTTTACTTAGAAGGCCTATGCCCAGCCGTCGAGGATATTGAAGGAATATATTTAATGATCCTGCTAACTTTATGTGCAATTTTTGTGGACTTTATATATGTCTACAAAAGTTAAACCATTCCGAAACTAAGCAAATAGAGCTATTACTTTATAAATACATCTGACTATATACAAAGTGCTAATTTGCCAACATTAAGCGTGGGTCGGTGCTTAGAAAATTGCCGTGATTTTCCTAAACAAAGATACAATAGTGGGTAATACGCTCGTTTCGCAAATACTCACTGTACAGACGTGGATTTAGGATTTATATTATACAATTTGATTTTTATTTTCTGCTGTTATTCTGCCCAGACATCGATGTCGTCATAATTTATCTTCATACCAGCCATTGAAAGTCCACTGCTGGACATAGGCTTCTTCTAGGAGGATTTTTTCTCCATAATTGCCGCGCTGGGCAGGCGTATTGGCAATCGCTATGCAGTTTTCGCTGCTGCCCATCCCCACCCTGTGAATTTGAGCTGCACTTTTTCGGATTGATATAACGCCATCTGTTGGTTCTGGCACGCTAGTCGCCCGTTACGCCACCTAGTGCAGTAGGAGGTACTATTCTACTCTGCCGGTACCACACAGCAATATAACATACGATTTTAAAATGCGGCATAACTACCTAGTTACGCCGCATTTTAAAATTTAGACTGCGTTGATATGTTGGTCAGTCAGTCAGCTTCTGTTTTTATATATATATATATAGACGCTTATCGCTAACATTTCCAAGTATGTAATCGTGAGAACATGATCATATTTTCTAATGAATAAAATAAACTATGCTGCAGTTTCCTTTACAGTAGTATGCTATTATGACAAGAAATACTCCTCAGCCATTCGCATACTGTAGTAGACGAAGTATGCGTTACTGCCTTTTTTATAGCCGTCAATTTGACCGCAAAATTTTCTGATGACCTCAGGCATCTTTCGTGGTTGTCACAGAGGAAATCTAAACGTAACAAAAGAAGTCAAGTAACTGTCATTAAGTATGGTGTAGTGAGTTTATCTATGATTTATCTGATTAAAAGCTAAAGTTAAGATATATTTTTTACTTTGAGAGGTTTTATGCATAAAAATGGCTAGATTATATTTAAGATATTTTTAAAAATTGTAAATGTGCTTTATTTTTATTTTATAAGTACTATACTTGATACTTTATAAATCGAAATTTTAATGTAAAATTTATAGCTGAGATATTATATAATCTTATTAAAATATTCTCTAGCACGCTTTCACCAAAAAATTATATATTTTTTCAGTTATAGGAGTGCTGTATTTGTTTAAATATTTTGTAACTACTATACTTGATATTTTCCTAATCGAAAATTAAAAACTAATGTTCGAAACTAATAACCGAGATATAATCTAATTTAAATATTGTCTCACACGTTTTTACTAAAAAGAAAGTTGTCTGCATTGGTGTCTCACTTTCACCTATTTCTTCTGCCAAATAGCAGTGTTCGCATTAATGTGTTCCAGTCTAAAGTGTGAGAGAGGCAGTGAATTTTTAGGGTAATATGGCATAATATCCTCAAGTCACAAGCTTGGCAACGCGTTAGCAATATGCGAGCGTCACGTATTTGCGAGGGTCTATAGGCTGCAGTGACGCTTACTAGCGAACCGTATGCTTGTTTATTGACGTGGTCTAATTAATAAAAAAAAAAGCGTGAATGAAAGGATAAATGCGAGTAAAGGATGCCAGACAGGTATGCCAAAATCGTGGGAAGTAGACGTCCGTAGTCTCTGCCTACCCCGACAGCGTGATATGTGCATGTAAAGAGAATATCTGTGTTACTCTCTTGACTGTCCCTTATAAAATAATAAGAAGGTAAGAGTTTTTAGAGAGAAAATACTGATTGAATATATTTGTACCATATATTTTAACAGGCCTGATGGCACAGATGATAGTGATCCTATCTTGTGCGCCGAGGGTCGTAGGTTCGATTCCCACCCAGAGCAAATATTTATATGATGGTATTTATGTTTGTTTTGTGTCTGGGTATTGTATATATATATATATGTGTTTAAGTAGTATATTTGTGATTCCTCTGTTGTCTGGCGTCCGTAACACAAGTGCTTTAAGCGACTTACCAGGGAGTCAGGTCAATAAATGAGATGTTGTGGAAATTTATTATTAATATCATATATTATTATATATTAAGTAGTAAACTTACGTCGTCCCTGTGTAGACTTTCAGTAGACATTCCTAAGCGGATAATGTCTGGAAAACCGTTGGCACAATAACGGAATGGGAGTTTTTCCCATTCCGTAGATTTCTATACGCGTCAATAGACATTCTTTGTAATAATTTCTGTTTTTCATCATAATTTTGTGTTAGTCTTTAATGTTTGCAAAACAAACTTCTAATAGAAAAAAGTATGAAGCAAAAAAATAATGTAACGACTTTAACAAGCGCGTAATTTAACATTCTTTTTTTTTATTTGACGTTTCGTTAAATTAGAGGCAACCATTTTCTGCGGTGACTCATGTAATGTAAAATTTTCTTCATTGTGTGTAGTGAACTCATAAAATCTTTTATTATTGATAAACATTTAATTCATTTTCTAATATAGAATAAGCTTCAATCTTCATATTTTTGGTCAATACTCTTTTTAAATATATCTTTATTAGAATGACAGATGCCAATGAAGTAACGTCGTACTAGTTACATAATGGTATTTGGCATCACAATTTGTTATAATTATTGTTTTTTTATATTATATAGTCAGCTTATAAGCATACGGTCCGCTTGATGATAACCGTGACCGCAGCCTATCTAGTGATATCTTTATAATGACACTCGTGTCATCATAAAGATATCACTAGAAATGTTAACAATCTTGTGAACTGAAGATACTATAAGTAATTTAAAACAAAAACATCTATGATAAAGTTTTCTTGGGTATATTTTTTGTATGGCTTAACATATTCAGATTGAGCTTAAAGCTTGAATATCATATTAGATACCCGCCTGTGCCGTTCTTTAAAAGATGAATAGTACGTGCAGACTAATTTTTATATACTTTATCAGCATATATAAAGTGATTGTCATCATCATTAACTTCCGGGAATGCAATAAAATAAATGAATGAGACGAGCGATATCGGTAAACTTTTACAACATCTTATACATTGATTGACACCTGTGTTACTTACATCAGACAGAAGAGGAACCAATATATAATACTTGACTAATATTCACACAATACTACAAACAATCACACACAATAATACAAACATCGAACTGACTCTGTGAATCATTGGAAGCACTTGTGTTACGGACATCATATAACAGAGGAGTCACAAACATAATACTTAAATACATATTGTTAACACCTAGACACAAGACAAACACAAATATCATCGTATAAATATCCTGGACGAGGATAAAACCCACAACCCTTGGCGCATATGATAGAATCACTACCATCTCCGCTATCAGGCCCGCCAATGCCTACATGTTAACACTAAGACACAGAAAAAATACATATATTGATCATAAAATTATATTAGCATCGAACCCACAACACTTAGCGTATAAGTATTACTAGAGATGCAATCACTACCATCACCGTCATAGGAGGATTTATCATCATATTTGTGAATGTCAAAACGCGTCTAATTGATTCAGTCTAATTCATTCACAACTATACAGTGTGACGTCTTATGTAAGTACAATTAAACTATGAATAACATAAATTAACTTTAAAGATTTAACTCATTTCAAATTATTACGGATGGTTCATCAAGTTAGTAGTTATCATACCAGCCATGAGAAGATGACTGTTGGACCTCCTCCCCAAGGATAGGCCTCCCCAAGAAATCTGTGTTTGCCAACACGCTTGCCCAGCGCGGCAATTATGTGCAAAATTTTCCCTTTCTTGGGGAGGCTTATGTCCAGCAGTGGACTTCCAAATGCTGTAATGATGATGATGCTGATGACAATGTTGTCTTGTCTTGTACGCGACTAAATGCGAGAAATATATACGACAAAGAAGCTGTATTTAATCATATTATTACTATGGATATTAAAATTCACACCACATCCATGTAAAGAAAATACATTAAAGAATATCTTATTTATTCGTCAGAATTTTATAAAAAGTGATATAGCTTTATTCAATACTATAAAAGATGCGTCCTAAACGTAAACAACACTTTGGAACGAAAATCCTCATATATAATTCAACGGAAAGTATGATATCACATTTTAACACTGCACTCGAGCGAAATTCTTAAAGCCTTAGTACTTTCGACTTTCAAATGAAACGAATCTTTAAAATTTCTCTTTTAAGGCTCAATTCAGAGTTCGCACTCGAGGTGTATAAAGAAGTTCTCGAGGAAGAGCCCTCATTTCAGAACAAAGCGAGTAAAGCTGTTACTCTGCAACTTTGCCGGTTGATACTAACATTAAGAAGCGACTCACCTTACTCAGGGCCTATTTGGTTGCGAATGTTGCTTAAAACGAATGTTGGCAGCTCTTATCTTTTTAATGGACTGCTGCGAACGTGGAATTATCGTAGATGTGAATGCGAGTATATCTTCTAATATCTTCGATCTAATCCTTTAGCTTACTAGGAATTAAGGAGTGTATTATTGCGCAGTATGCAGACGTTGACGAGCATGTAATTCACCCATTTTAAGATGTCTGTGCAATTTTACCTTGCGTTTTATATCACGCACACGTAGACAAAGCGGAATTAAATGACATTTTATTGATTTTTACCTATACTTCTATAATTTGATTATAAATCTGAAGGGTTTATTTTTGTCTTTTTAAACGCGCTTAGCTCAGGAACCACAGATTTGAGTTGATTTTTTTGTGTGCGATAGTGTATTTACCTAGGAAGACTTAAGCTATTTAATATCATGCTGCAACCAAATAGGAGCGGAACATGAATTGAAAATGTTGCAACAACAGGAAAAAGATTCTTTTTAATAGCTTCTGCTCCGTAAACAGTTTAAGTTACACCAGAATCAAGTACTCAAGTTGGATTTGTTTATCTATAAAAGTTGTCAAACACGTCAGTAATACGCTTTATTCAACCGCGATAATAGATATTCAGGTGGACGAAGTCGCGAGCAACATCTAGTAGCATTATATTTAGTCCAAAAAAAGAAAGACACAGTAGAGATTTTTTGATTTTGATTAGATAGGGATTCCTAAGACTAGATCGATCATGGGTACAAGAATTACCAGTTAAGATCTATTGAAAATATGATCATCCTGGAGATCAGACTGGAGTGTAGAGGACACCCTTTGAAACTGGCATAACAATTGGTCCTACGTCACCTGCTTCCAGCAACCGTGATGGGACCGCTATATCACAAAACGTAAAGTCTTCCTACGCTTACTAGAGGTAGGCTTGATACAACGATCGTCTGCATTGGTACCTCACATTCACCTATATCTACCGTCAAACAGCAGTATTTGCAATGCTGTGTTTGTATTTCTGTTTAAAGGGTGAGAAAGACAGTGAAATCACTGGGTTATGTGACGTTATATCAAGTGAAATGGGTGACAACGCGCTGATTGTATCCCTGATGATATTACAAGCATTTATAGACACTTACTGCCATGCGGACCCTATACTTGTTTGTCGACTTAACCGTATATTGCGTTATGTTGCGTCATGGGAGTCGAAAGCGGCTCGAATAACGCTCAATTATCAGACAAGATAGTTTAGAAACTGTCATCATCATCATCTACATCATATCAGCCATAAGACGGCCACTGCTGGACATAGCCCTCCCCGAGTAATCTCCAATAGTACCGGTTGTATGATAATATTAATGGGTAGACGAAGAAGAATAAGTAGCAGAAGCTATAAAGAGGAATCATTTTTCTTTTTGTTGCAACGTATTGAATTCATGTTCCGCTCTTATTTAGTCGCAGCATGATATTAAATAGACTTAAGCATTTCTAGGTAAATAAACTATCCCATGCAAAAAAAAATCTACTCGAACCCGTGGTTTCTTAGATAAGCGCCTTCAACCAGACAAATAAATAGTCTATAGATGCTCGTAATATCATCAGGGATACAATTAGCGCGTTGCCACGCCTTTTTACTTGATATAAAGTTACATTACCCAGTGATTTCACTGTCTCTCTCACCCTGTATATATTAGTATTGAAACTACGTACTTTCATAAAATTGTCAAGAGCATAAAAATTAATACAAAGATTTCATGTTAAAGCAAACTATAGTAAAAAAGATCATGACTTCATTTTCAAGCCAACAGGAGTAAATGCATGTAAATTATAAAAGGATTATAATTATGAACTAAGCTTGCAGCTTCTCCATTAACACGAAGCGTTTATTTTTGCCCACAAGGTATCGTTTCTTGTGCTTGCTTCAGGTAGTTTAAAATCTACGAGTATTTTACGTTGATAAGACTGATATGATTAATGGATTTTGACGACGCCTGACATCAATAAACCATCACGCGAAGTACAATCGAACTAGATTATTTTGATCCTAATATTGTAACTTTGACACACAACTCATAGATCATATATATCCATTCAAACTTGAGAATTATCTCGACAACCGATCTAATTGAATTATCAAAAGAATCTATGTATTCATTATACATATAAATGTATTATATATACATATATCCGTGAGAAAAAATAACCTTAAAGTACAAAGAATATGTAGTGTACTATAGTTAGGTTAGAAAAGAGTTAACCAGCAGAGTAGAATAGTACCTCCCTCAGTATCAGGTATCTTAAGAAGCGACTAAGGCACCAGAACCGATAGATGGCCGATATATCGCGAATGTTGCGTTCTGCAATTGCCAACTGCGCTTGCCCAGCGCGGCAATTATAGATAGAATTTCCCCCTTTCCTGGGGAGGTCTATAAACAACAGCGGACTTCGATATGATGAATATGCAATTGACGGGCCCGATAGCGCAGATGGTAGTGATCCTATCTTGGGCGCCAGGGGTTGTGTGTTCGATTCCAACCCAGAGTAAAAATGTATGATGATATTTGTGTTTGTTCTGTAGTATATTTATGATTCCTCTATTGTCTGGCGTCCGGGTCACAAGTGCTTTAAGGGACTTACCACGGAGTCAGGTCAATGTATGGGATATTGTGGGAATTTATTATTATATAGCTAAGTTATAGCAGTTTGAGTAGCTGCTGTATGGTATGTTTAGTCATATTTAAAACTGTATTCACTTTATTACCTGTTCAGGGGATGTTGCCGGCATAAATGGATGTTTAAGCTATAGGGTTCCATTACCTTCGATCTAGGTTAGCGGGCCACAGCGTTCTTAGAATTTCACCTAGCCTTGATTTACCGACTCAATACCTGTTAAAAAAACTGTGCCCCATTTCTTGCAGAACACATGCATGATCTTACAGAATACATGTTGTTATATTGATGTAGATTTAAACTTAGATACTTGTTAAGTGAATAAATAGTTTGAAAATCGGTATAATGGGGGAAAAAATGAAATTAATGCGTCATAAGAATGAAAACCAAAAATAGTAATAATACTAAAATACAAAATTTTACAAAATTTTGCATAAAAATAAAAAATATCCGTAATTATAGCCTCAATTTCCAAAAATTTTATTAATTATTTACCAGTGATTATTTATGACATCATAGTTAAACTCAATTTGTAATATAACGTCTAAAATTACAATCAATAGCACACAGCATCCACAGAAATTATCAAGGATTATCAATGTAACACAAAAAACAAAATTTATTTGCAATGTTTTCTAGCGGACGTGATGGTTGATAAGCTAATAAATGACTATCGAATGTAAGAGGCCCTGCGTTTTTTAACCTCGTCATTATCATAACAGATATTGAAAGTCTATTATTAGATATATGCCTCCCCAAGAAAAGAGGAATGTTGCCTAAAATTTCCGTGCTGAGTAATCGTGTTAGCAATCGCAGAGCGCATCTTTCGCGATGCTGCTGCCCATCCCCGTCCTGTGCATTTGAGTAACACCGATTCTAATAGATATACCGCCATCTATCGGTTCTGGTACCTTAGTCGCCTCGACGACACCTGATATAAAGGGAGGTACTATTCTACTCTGCCGGTATCTCATGACTCTTTTTTCTAACCTCACTATATTAAAATAAGAATAACTACGTATTCCGTGTACTTAAAGGTTATCTTTTCTTTAGTTATTTAGAAGCTTACCTTTGAGTACCAATGCTACTTGGAATATTCCACAAGTCTACATTATAATTGTGCACAAAGTTTTTATAAGCAGCTCTTGAATACAGTAGCATTACTCTCCACAGAGACGGCGGCTCATTATAGGATAATGCTCAGTGCCGTGCGTTCGCTAACGAGCCCACTTGCCTCTGGTGCTTACCGCGAGCCCGCCGATCCTACCGCAGCATTCTTCTAGCATTAGATATTATACAAACTTTTATATTTGCTTACTGGGTATGAATGACAGAAAGCAGTTACTTTCTTAGTAATTACAACACCTTAACTGACTATTAATTAGGGATGTCATGTTTACGTATTAGTTCATCACCATCATCATCATACCAGCCATTGAAAGTCCACTGCTGGACATAGGCTCTCTCTAAGAAAGGAGGTTTTTTGCTCATAATAGCCACGCTGGGCTAGCGTGTTGGCAATCGCAGAGTGCAGCTTTCGCGAAGGGGGTGCTGCTGCCAATCTCTGCCCTGTGAATTTGAGCTGCACTCTTTCGAAAGGATATACCGCCGTCTGTCGGTTCTAGTACCTTAGTCGCCTCTAACGACTACTGGTACAGTGTGAAGTACTATTCTACTCTGCCGGTACCTTATGGCAAACGTATTAGTTAATTAATTATTATTATATCTCACTATATCTAATACTTTGATCTGATTCCGTACTAAGTCGCTTAAAACACTTGTGTTACAGACATCAGACAACAGAGGAATCACAAATATATTACTGAATACACATATTTAACTTCCAAACACAAAACAAACATACATATGATCATAAAAATATTTGTTCTAGGTGGAGATCGAACCCACAACCTTTGACAGAATTAATACCAACTGCGCCATCGGGCCCGTCAAAAATTACTATGCAGTTTTTAAAATTTATTTTCCCATGCTTAAAGTTTGACAACAGAGTGTTAGTACCAAGTCACCGCTGTCTGTCCGTCCTTGTGTCACTTCTTTTCATTCAAAATTTCATCAGAATTAACAGGAAAATGCTTTTACAGCGTGTATCGATTAGACCACAGGCAATATACACTTTTCAACTTTCTTGAATTGATTTTAATGTAATTTGTAAACATTTTCTATGTAATATACATCAGTAATTTATGAAGACTCCATAGATAATAAGATTTTCTCTGAGTATAAGTTAAAACTAATAAATGAATAAATAAAACAGTACGGAAACTTAAATATAAAATTTCCTATCGTATTGGAAAAAATAAATGAAAAGTAATGATCATCATTATACCAGCTATTGAAAATCCACTGTAGACATAGGCTTCCCCAAGAAAGGGGAAAAAGAAGGGGAATTTTGCTTATCATTGCAGCCGTGGGCAGGCGTGTTGGCAATCGTAGAGCATAGCTTTGGCGACGAGGTTGTTGCTGCCCACCTGGACCGTGTGCTACACTGTTTCGGGCGGATATACCGCCATCTGTCCGTGCCGATACCTAAGTCGACACTTGGTATAGGGGAGGTAATATTGTACTCTACTGGTACCTCACGGCTTAAAAAGTTCAAGTACAAACTATTTGATACCACGTCGAGGACGACGTTGAATCACATTAGCGTTTTTCCATTGAACTAATCCTTTGACTAGTTGTTTTTTTACATCAAAAGCATTATTACTGTAATTCTGTTCAGAATAATCGCTTAATTACTGAAAAATGTTAAGAGCCACTCCATAATAACTTAACGAGAACACTCGTCTTAAGTCATTCATTTTAATAGGTTAAATTCATATAATTGTAGCTGTCGAATAATTTGAGAGCCTCGAGCCTCTGCCTCAATGTCTGAATTTTCATTCATATTAGTCGCAAGAGTGGTCTTGCCGTTGTTGGATGAAAGACTTTTAAAAACATAAGAGGGTTTTCCCGTATATACCATGTAAGGTTGGCTTAATATTAATCGCTGTAGTTTCGCGACAAAAATGCCGGTTTCAGTCCCTATCCTGTTTGGGATGGATATATATCACTTATATGTCTGGGTACTTTATTTTTTATTAGACCCGGTCGACAAACAAGCATATAGTTCACCTGACAATAAGCGTCATTGCAGCCTACAGGCGCTCATTATTTCACAAGGATATCACTAAAGCGTTGCCAACCTTGTGATTTGAAGATATTATGCCAGATTAAATTCACTACCTCTATCACCCTTCAAACCAGAACACAACAATGCGAACACTGCTATTTGGCGAAAGAAATAAATGAAAGTGAAATACCAACGCAGACGACCTTTTGTATTAAGTATACTTCATGTCGCCTTTTACACCTGATACAGAGGTTTCCGGTTTGCTGGTTGTTTAAGTTTAAACGTCGGTTCTATCCATTTACCATCTTTATTCATTACATAATAAATATTACGTATGTTATGTTAGATACCAAAAAATAAAACATACTTATGCAACTTTATGTTTTTTAATTAGCTCAACATTAAAAATATGAGCTATAAATAATACACAAATTTGTCCTAAGCGGGGGTTTTTACATGAGGTATACAAAAGTAGCCCGAAATCCTGTAAGTACACTCTCAACTTTTTATACCGCCAAAGCAGTGTTCGCATTTCTGTGCTACGGTTTCTTTTAGTCACAAGGTTGGCAACGCGCTAGTTATATCCTTGTGATATTACATGCGGTGACGCTTATTGTCATTCAGACTGTATGCTTGTTTATTGTCCAGGTCACATAATAAAAAGAAAGAACCACGACCCACAGCGTATAATATATGGAGACTACCGAATGCACTATACCTTTATATTCTGTTTTCAATTTGCTTTTTTAGTTATAATCATTTATTATTATTCATAACATAGTGCAGAGATTAATTAAGATATAAGTATATCTAAAATTATAACTCTAAACTGTAGCGTAAAAAATAATTTGATTGTGAAATAAAAATAATAAAATAATACTTATGTTTTATTGAGAACTTTATCTTTTTCTTATTAATCGACTTTAACACCGCATGTTTAAGATCTGAAAAGCCCAGGTGATTGTTTAAATGCATCATACGAAAACTAATGTTCGTACTGTTTACTTGTATAAAACAGAGCTAAAAGACAAATTAACTTTAAAAATAAACCCCCAAATAAAATACGCCAAGCGCAAGAGCAGGGTCTCTGGTGAAATAAATAACTCATAGCAGAGCGTTTCGCCTCTCTCGAGCACTTCACGACTTCATTGCGCTCAGCAGATTTTAAAACGAACGAATTACTGAGTTACTATTACTTATTTATGTTTTTATTAACATCACCTAGGAACAAAAGCCATAATCCATGCTATTATAAAATACGAATAAAAATGTATTATATTTTCAATTAATAAAAAATTACCTTTATTTTCACTTGTATATAAAAAAAACTATTGAAGGTGACTTTTTTCGGTAATATGAGTTAACAAATAATCATTAAACATCCCTACTGCATTTAATCGATCGTATTATACACGATATCAATGCCGTGAGGTACCGGCGGAATAGAATAGTACCTCCCGCTGCACCAGGTATTGTAAGAGGCGACTAAGGTACCAGAACCGACAGGTATCCATCCGTAACAATGCAACTTATATGCACAGGGCGGGGATGGGCAGCAGCATCCCCGTCGCCAGAACTGCGCTCTGCGTTTGCCAACGCGCTTGCCCAGCGCGGCAATTATGGGCAAAAAACCTCCTTTCTTGGAGAGGCTTATGTCCAGCTGTGGACTACCAATGGCTGGTATAATGATAATCCACAAAGACATCAGAAGCGAGTTGCCAACCTTGTAATTTGTAGATATTATGTCTCTGCATTGCTGTTCAGCCGTAGCAATACACGACAGCCGAGGTACCAACGCAGGCGAATGAATTTATTTTTAAACGAGAGCAAATCCCTAGAGGTAGACCTCACACTAAAGTCATCTGTATGGGTACCGCACGCTTACCTATTTTACCGCCAAATAGCAATGTTTGCATTGCTGTGTTCCCATTTGAAGGTTAAAAGAGGCAGTGAAATTACTGCGTAGTGTGATATAGTATCTTCAGATCACTGGGTTGGCAACGCGCTAGTGATCATCATTATAGCAATCGTAAAGCGTCCACTGCTGGATATAGGCTATGCAAAAAGTGAAATTTGCTTATAATAAGTACGATGGGTAAGCGTAAGATGCTGTTGCCAATACCCGCTCTGTTGCATTTGACCTACAGCACTTTGGATGAATATACCGCCACCTCTCGGTTCGCGCTATCGATGTTCTTGTGATGTTGAAAATGAATTTTAAGATAATATCTAATATTTTGGGATAAGTATGGCCGAAACATCAGGTTACTAGATGTCGTAAGAGACGACTGAGGTGCCGGAACCGACAGTTGGCGGTAAATACTTCAAAAATAGTGTATGCACAATTTCAATCGTCAACCAAATAATATTTTAGATATATACAAAAATATATATATAATTACAATTTATTACTCAAATAGCCGATAAGAAATATAAGAATCATTTAAACAACGTACATGCATACGTCATGGTGTGAGAGTTTATATTAGCATGCGTTTATATTATCTTTGCGTATTAATATAGGTAGGTGTTAATTTATGTGACTAAAACCGCCCTACCTAGAGTCCTACTCTAATTTTGTTTCATTTTTGCGGTTCATTTGTGGCACTCAAAGGCCGGATTTTTCTGGGAATCAACTGTTTTTGTCCACATACGTTCCACGAAACGTGCTATAGGTGAGCCCGTGTCCACTTCTATTTTAAACCATATATATTTATAGTTTAACGCAGTTTAATACAGAAATTAAATGATTTTATTAAACTGAAAAATATAAATAACTATAAATGATAAATTCCCACAACATCTTATACATTAACCTGACTTCGTGTTAAGTCGGTTTAACCGACTTATGTTGTTGCACTTGTGTTATGAACATCAGATAATAGAGGAATCACAAATACGAGTATACTACTTAAATACATATTTTACCTTTTGTTTGTTCTACCCAGAACAAATATAAATATCATCATATAAATATTTGTTGTGTTGTTGTTTGGGTGGAGATCGAAGCCCCGACCTTTGCCGCATAAGATAAGAAGCGCGTCACCGGGCCCGTCTTGTCGTGTAGATAATGATTGAAGATAAAAAAAGTGAATTTCGTATAATTCGCTTGCCAAATTGAACGCATAAAAGCGTAATTTAAATTTAAAATTCTGCGTATGATGCACATTATATATAAATATTAATCTACATAATAAGCATCACAATGATGACAAACAGTTATAAATTTTAAACATAATAAAACTATACTGAATATTGGAAAATTTTCATTAAATAGTTTAATTGATCTAATGTTGAGATAGTTTCTAAGCAATTACTAATTGAAATTAGTTTACGTTTCTTTCAATGTCTCATCACCAGATTCTAACTTTTCCATTTTAATTAACTTACAATTTCTAATTTGCACAGTGTTTTTACTTTGTGAAACTGAATTCTGTAAACCTGATTAAAAGTAACTTTACATTTATCCATCTAGCGAGGAAGTATATTCATTCGGTAATTCATTCATTCATTCTTTTGTCGTGAAGACGTATTTACGTCAAAAGAATGAATGAATAAATTATATACTTGCTGTCCTTGTAAGAACTAATGATTATAAAAAATAAGGGGTACAGTTTGATGTTTAAGCTACTTTAGTGTCATATTATTTTTGTACTCAATTTTATTTTATTTTAGTCTTTGTTAGAATTTTGTGCACTACTTAAATTTAGTTTCTTCTGCTCTCTTCAACTTCATAAGGTACCTTAGGTGCAAGACGTATTTTATAATATAATAAACAACAGGATGATTGATATATACTAACACCTCGATAGGCAATTATTCTCATGATTAAATTAATTAAAATAAATACATCTTTAGCTTAGTCATCCAGTTTTTGGCCAATAAATTATTCTTTAATAAAAAAATTTTATACTCTTATATACTCTCGCATTCTACTGTAATATAAAATTAAAATTTTATATAACAGTAGAATGCGTTTATAATGAAATCGAAGGGAAGTGACAAATTCTTCATGTTGAACAAAGGTCTACAAAGCAAAGATTTAAAACATATGTAAGAGCAACTTAGTACATTTGCTAGGCATTTCTTTTTATGTAGTATATGAATAAAGAAAAATAAATCGACAAAATCAGACACGTAGTCACAAGGAGGGAGGTGGGTATGATCACGAAAATGAATCCAGGTACGAAAGTAAGGCACTATAATTAGACATAATTTTTTAAATCAGGTCATATGCGACATCCATCCAATGTTCATTAAACCAAACCTCAATCATATTTACATCCTACTAAGCGGATGGTTTACCAAATTTTGATATATATTGATCACGAGCCAGCCACTAATGTTATCGGTATTCGTAAGCTGATAGTCAATTAGGACAAATAAGTAATACAAAAAACTGCTAGCAGTATGTTAAGGGAAAATTTATTTATCGATGATTTTAATAAACGATACTTAGTACCGGACTATTTAGTTACTTTTTATTATAATCGTTTTCAAAGTCATTACTCTATTAACTAGCATCCGTTTGTACTATCAGTAAATTTATGTCAGCAGGCTTTGGACTTAATGTGCAGAAAGAGCGCGCTTTCTTAATTCTGCAACTTTCTTCTTAAAATAAATAAATACTGTTTTGTATTAATTTAAACGACCAGTCGAAGTGATGGCAATGAAAAAGATACCGCGTTGACGCACTACGATCCTTGAAATTCTAAGCCTAGTCTCCAGCTCTTAGGTGCGTCTCGGTGCTCAAATTACTTGACTGAAGAGGGAGGTAATCCCTCTTGGACTTATTGGTGATTTTTGCTGGAAAATGGAAGGTAACATTTATTTGAGATACTCTTATTAAATTACGTTTTTTGTCCATAGCTTTCTTTCTTTACTTTATGACAATAAATTATATACTAAATATTTTTTTATAAAAACTTTATTTTTGAAGACCTGGTTACGACTGAGCGACTATCCTTACCCATTCTCCATACGAGTTGTCAAATCATATTAGGATAACATTTTAGCACTACGAATAATAATCATAGTTTTTTCCATTAACATTAGATAACTTTATTTTAGTCTTCTACAAATCATTAGTAACGAATCCTATAATAACCTATACCTTTTCACGGATTCAAAACGCAATTTATTAAATTTACATTAAAGTTACTTTGCGATAAATCTCAATCACGAGATAAAGATAACATATCTTGCCTTCTGATCGAAGATCTCATGATTTAAGTCATTAAAAGTAGTTTTATCATGATTACTGAAAGTGAGTTCATCGTCATCATTATTATATTCATGTCTGTGGTAAGATGCCCATTGCTGAGTATACTAAAGCACACTTCACATCAGACGACCATTTACCAGCACGCGAAGATCCTACCCTCCATTGCTTTGTTTGTCTAGTATGTTGTCACCACTACGAGAACTTTATGTCCAAACGATCATCAGCTTTTAACTTAATCCACTGTTACTTTAGCTAAGCAATTTTTTTAACTAGGTATGTTGACCTCAATTCTTCTATGGACCCATTAGTGTTTGTTTCATTGAGTGTTTTTCTTTCTATCACACAGAGATTTTGAGATATTTTTTGTGAACGAAAGTCGATAGTTAATATTAACAGATTACGCTACATTTCACTTTCTGATATTATCATTGGTCTATAAAAGTATATAGAGCCTATGCTTAGGAAACTTCTTAATAAAAAAAAACATTCTACGATATCAGCCATAGATCACTGAACATATCTTACCCAAAAAAGGGGTATTTACTTATTTATTATAAGTACACTTACAGATTACTGTCAAACATACTAATATTTAAAATACAATAAAACGTCTAGTTGAACTAGACGGTAACCTAGAAGATAGACGTACACGACGTATGTTATATTTTTTTTTTATTAAACAAGACGTAAATAATGATACAGAATACAAGCAAGAAAAAAAAATATCATGAATTATTTGAAGTTTGAGGTTGAGGATGACTCGGTATTACTATAATTTGACTTATAGTTGCCGCGCTAGACATGGCTGACAATCGCAAAGCGTGACGTGAATGCTGCTGCCCATCCCCTCTTTGTTGATTTGAGCTACGCTGTGTCAAGTGTACATTATAAGTATTGATAAGAAATTTCGGAAAAATATTTAAGTTTAAATTTATACGTTAGTTAGGAGTTACACCAGGGTTTTTAAAACATCGCCTGGAGTCTATAAAACAAACCGGCTGCATGATTGTAAGACACAAACCCCTCGGGAGCCTAAGCCGAGTCGTCGGCTCCAGCGTCTCGTCGCTCGAATAACTCGGCTCCGAGTCTAATCTCCTCCGTCTGCGGTAAATAACCATTTCAAGACCGGATTTTATGGCGACTGTTCCTTTTTTTTTAAATTTTCAACGCAGGCTAAATTAAGGCTGTGGGCACTTTCCTTTGTAATTACGTACATTTTTGTGGACTGTTAAGCAATGATTTTAAAAATGTTCTGTTTGTCTACTGTGTGCATTTTTTTTGTCAAAAAATTATTGTACTAATGTTGGATCAGATATGGATAAAATTTGGCATTGGGATTATTGATAGTCTAGAATAATACAGGCAATTTATTATAACAAAATATGTTTTAATGGGAAAGATATGGTTATTTATTTTTCTGGGGATCAGCACATTTTTTGTACTGTTTGACTATCAGAGAGTGACAGACGTCTTGCAGGAATAAGAAGAGTTCCTCAGGGATGAGACAAAAACCGTTGAGACAAAAAAGAAACAAGGTTTATAATACCAATGTGTTTGTTTAAGTAAATATTGTCATTTACATATTTCAAGGCAATGCAGTGGATAGTTTAATTGTTAACTATTGTTATTTAATTATTATTCTATATTGGTAACAGACCATTGTACAAAATACTAATTAATAAATAAATCAGAAAATATTCCACAAATAACAAAAATTCCACAAAATAAGTCGTTATTTAAAGTAGATATTCTTTTATTATTTACTCGCAACCTATTCTGGCTTTGTGCCAGATACTAGAGCATAATATTTTATATAACTACATTAACTTTTCCTTGTAACATCATACCAAACTTTTACCATTTAAAGTCTTTTTAAACAGAACAGAAATCTTAATAAAGTGTGAATGTAAAGGTTTAGATGGATATTTGTCACTTACACCAGAAGGGCTGAACAGAACTTGATCAAACTGCAGATAGATTACAGTTTGGGAAACTATATAGGCTACTATTGATCTTAGGTCTTAGGTAGAGTGATCTTAGAGGGAAGGCGAAATAGCGTAATTTATAATGTTAGTTTCAATAAATCGTCTTTAAGACGGTCTCTACAATCTTGTTGTATAAAATACGCATCCTAAAAATATATTCAAAAATCATTTATTCAACCAACGAATTCGTACTAACTAATTCACAGAACTTGAAGATCGCCAAATTAGATTTGTAAAAGGAATTGGTGTCATGTTTAAGTAAACCAACTTCTCTGTTTTAGAAATTTTATTCGCTTCAATACAAAAAATATTTTGTCGTCTATTAATTTCTGCTAAGAGACACGATAAATTGAATTTACTTTCTACATTGTAAACTAGAGATCCGACATTAATAAGCCGTGAGGTACCGGTAGATGGCGGCGCTGAAAGTACCTGAAGTATCAGAGATGGCGGTATATCCATTCGCAACAATAAGATGATGATGATATTAAAACGGCTCCTGTGACATAGATTTCAAGATAGAAGACGTATTTGAAAGTACCCAAAAATCCCCATAATAGTGCAAATCATTTCTCACGAGCTAAGTACCTCAATAATTGAATCCTATATAGCTGGATTTGACTTTCTTTTAACAAAAAAGTGCTTTTCTTAATTGCGAAGTATTCTAAACTTTTGAGAAATTGGGAAATAGGTAAATGGGAGCTGGAACTGGGAACTCAACTGGAAATTAGGTGGGAACTAGAGAATATATAGAAAATAGGAACCAGATATTTATTATTATATGAGGTTTATATAATTCAGAATACTGCGCGAAGTTCCGTATGTAAATAACGTACAAATAGAAGAGGTTGCGAAAGTTTTGTGTCAAAGTCTCCGTAAAGCTAGTACAAAATAGAAGTAAACATCGGAACCCTGTTTCCGATAGCTTTTGAAAAGGTTAGTTTGCTTCCTGGTGTATGTTTCCTTATACACAGAGAAACAACAACAGCAAATAACAGCAATGTGATTTAAAAATCTAACGTAATCCACTCCACCGAGCAGGACAAACGATTTTCTACGCTTCGAGAAAATTGAATAGTCTACACTAGATCGATGCAATAACACTTGAAATAAATAAAGGTGCACCACGGTCTTCTGGAGCAGATAAAGAAATGTGAGATGTTAATGTATTTTTAGTAGGTGCATAATTTTAAGGCTATGAGGCGACCGGTAGCTCATTCGCTAATATCTTGAACCCCAAGAGTGATATCCTCCCAGTACAAACATTAAGTATCCAGACACTTAATACTCAAGTATAATTAATATGTATATGTATATATGTACTACATACATGTAATTTATTTATTGTCTGTAATACTTAAGACGGGCCCGATGGCGCAGATGGTAGTGATCCTATCTTGTGTGCCAAGGGTCGCGGTTTCGATTCCCACCCAGACCAAATTTATATGATGATATTTGTGATTGTTCTGTGTCTGGGTATTAAATATATGTATTTAAATAGTATATTTGTGATTTCTCTGTTGTTTGGCATCCGCAACACAAGTGCTTTAAGCGACTTACTACGGAGCCAGGTCAATGTATGAGATGATGTATGAATTTAATTATTATTTATTTTTATCTCGAAGTCAGATGTATTACATATTTTTATGGTTGACTGGGAGATAATGTTATCTGGCATTAAGTCCGCCATTTGTACATTTTGTGCAATAAAGTTAAATAAATAAATAAATAAATAAATATTGTGTGAATATATGTATGATTATTTTATTTATTTAAATATTGATGAAATATTCGACAAGTTTCCCTTTCTAGTTGTATGTACTAATAAAACTTATAGAGCTCCTATAAAGTTTGACTGTTTTGGCATACCAATTTTACCCCTTTTACCGCCAATAATCAGTATTTATATTGCTGTATTCCGGAGTCAATTTAATTACCTGGTAAATGTCACATAATATCTTACAAACAGTACAAGGCTGGCAACGCGCTGGTGATATTTTTGCTTATTATCACGTCATTCACCGTATGTTTGTTTGGTGATTTTGTACAAATACCTATATATGTATATATAAATAAATAAACAATTTTGAGAGCGCTCTAAATAGATCAGCGGTGTTATTCTAAATACTAACTTCTCTTACTTTCTTTCTTATTAACAAGCGTATACATTGGGAGTCCATTGTTAAACATAAGGCTCTCCAAGAAATGAGGAATTTTTCCCATAATTGTCGCAATGGGCAAGCGTGTTGACAATCGCAGAGCACAGCTTTCGAAGCTGCTGCTCACCCCCGCCCTGCATTTGAGCTGTACTGTTTCGGATGGAAATACCGCCATCTGTCTGTTCTGGTACCCTACGGCAAATATTATAAGGTACGAATCCTTAAAAAGTAAATTACGAAATGTATTAATTAGTCGTATACTTGTAAACATGTCGCCAGCATATTGGGAATTGTCGGTTCGCTCCCGGGAGTGTATTGACTGAACCGGCATTGTCCAAAGAAAAGCCTTCACCAACTTGGTGAAACTTCTAGATAGGGGAGTTCGAGGGAAACCAGGCAGAGGCTGAAGCGTTTTTAGAAGTTGAAAATGTTGTAGTTTTTTAGTTAATTATTTATGTGGCTTTAATGGAATATCTTTTGTTTATTCTATTATATACTCTAGTTATATATTATACATAAAAAATACGTGACACGGAGTTTGTCTGCGATAAATTTCTAAACTACTAAAAGGAATTTAGTATTTTTTTGCTTATTTTTTAGTTTTATCTAACTTAAGAGATAGGATAGTTTATATTTCAATTAATGAAAGCCAAATGTATTTTTATAACAAACGTAGGTATTAAGTTAAGAAGGGAAAAGGTCTGTAGCGATAAATTTTGCCCGAAATAAACTATTAGAATTAACCTTCGTTCTACTAGCCTGGTTTATTAGTAACGTTCTAATGTGATCTTTCAAATAAATAAAAAACATCTGACGAAGATAGTAATATTATATGTATAGTAACCAAACAAACAAAGTTTGTTTATTTTCTTTACAAAAACTATCGTAATCCCTTTTTTATAGAAAACAAGAATAGGTCTTTCTTTGTCATAGTTACAGAAGTTGCTTACACACCATTATATTGTAAACCGTCAGGTACCGGCAGATTAGTACATACCCGTCAACCTCTGTCGTAAGAGGCGACTGAGATACCAAAACCGACAGATGGCGGTATATCGATTCGAAACAGTTTTGTTTAAATAAATAGGGCAGGGCTCTTTCTTGGCGAAGCCTACGTCTAGCAGTGGACTTCCAATGGCTGATATTATGATGAAACATATAGTCATAGAAACGCTAATAAAAAGTATTTTTTCCCGCTAGAGTTGTAGTCTGGCCGCGCCTTTACTCATTACAAAGTTACAACGAGCTAGATCGGTACCTACTGTGGCGATAATTAACAGATAGAAGTTCAAATGGAACATTTATTACTTTGACCGAATCTGCCACCGCTCTACGGCTGTATTAATGTTAATGAGACGACGTAAAAACTTACTGGTTCCATCGGCATTTTATTCTGCGATATGAACATCATCGCGTTTTAAAACAGTCTTTGATTAGTTTGCGAGATTGAATTGCTGTTTTTTGAGAAGCTGTTAAAACAATTATTACGGCTTTAATTAAAATACCAGCAGAGTAGAATGGTACCTACTCTTGTACCAGATGTCGTAAGAGGTGATTTAGGTACCAGAATCCACAGATGGCGGTATATCCATTCGACACAGTGTATCTTAAATGTATAGGGCGGGGGTGGGCCGCAGCAGCCCCGTCACGAAAGCTGCGATTGCCAACACGCTTGCCCAACGCGACTATAATGGGCAAAATTCCCCTTTTTTGGGGAGTTCTGTGTCCAGCAGTGGACTTCCAATAGCTGATATTATAATGATACGATTCGGCCTGCGACTCTATCGTGTCCACTTAATTTCACAAGTATTTGTAAAAATACATCACATCAAAAGTAATTTTGTCCTTCCCTAGTGTGCAAGCTTACTACATGCAGAGATCCATCAGAATCGGACTCCCAGGTTTGCGGCGTACAGGTAGACAGGCAGACACGTTTTCCCAATTATAATATTAGTGTATAAACGAGATTACAAAAAGGCCATCATATATATTTGGATCCGTCTATTGTATATCAAATACGTCAGCCGCATTAACTTATTCATGGAGGTCCATAGATACTTGCCAATATTATATGCCAGTAGCTAGGCTTGAGAATAATAATAATAATTACATTTTATTTTTCTCTCCACAAACATTACATTATTTTAATGCTATTACAATAAATCTTAGCCGTTAGGTACCGGCAGAGAAGAATAGTACCTCCTCCTGTACCAAGTATCGAAATAGGCAAGTAAGGTACCAGACAAACAGATGGTGGTATATCTAGTACCATACTAGTAGGGATACAGCTAATGAGTGTGCAAACACATGGTGTACTTTGTTTACGAGTTAGCTAATAAATTTAAGTACTCTTCTATATCCTTTAACGATAATAACTGTAATCGTTCTACGCATTTTACAAGCCAGTTTTAAAAGAATGCGAGGTCAATGGACTTTTACATGGACCTTTTAAGAGAGAAAATACTTTGAGACCCAAATAAGCTCAATAAACCTCAAATAAGCTTTGGGCTTTTTCCGATTTCAAAGTATGCGACTTTGCCGACCCGCCCTGTAATGTTGTGTAATACGACACAGTTTATGGAGAATACAAAATACACAGTCTTTATACATTATAATAATAATAATTCTCACAACGTCAAAAAAATTGACCTGACTCCGTGGTAAATCGCTTAATGCACTTGTGTTGGGGCCGCCAGACAAGTGGAATCACAAACATACTACTTAAATACATATATTGAACACCCAGACACAAAACAGATACAAATATTTACATATAAATATTTGCTCTGGGTGGGAATCGAACCCACGACCTTTGGCATACAAGATAGGACCATGCGCTATCGGGCCCGCCAAGAAACATTGAAAGTAACCAAGTCTATATTCCACATGATTGTGCAATCGTAGGGCACTCAACCACCTGGAATTTTGATTTTATTGAAGATCATGGGCAATATTAATGATATCCATATATATGTAAACAAAGTGCTGCTTCATTAACTGTTATCTGTGTCGGATACAGACAATTATATTGTAATTTAAATAATAGTAATTTAAATAATAGTAATTTAAATAATAGTAATTTAAATAATAGTAATTAATAAAAACAGTGAAATATCAGCTTTGAATGTTGTTTCTCTTTTCAGGTGACTTTGTTATTAACTAATGTTTTATAATATTAAAACTTTATATAATAAAATAAGACTCCACTCTTTTTAGGGCAATTCAAATTTTGGTTAGAATTTTACTTTTCACCATAATACCAAGAATAATTATAATATAACACATTATGTATATAAAAATTAATCCTTATTTCCCTTGGTCACGCCATCACGCGTGAGCGGCTGGACTTATTTTACCAATTTTTTTATGTTGTGTTTATTTTTGTCAGGAGCTGGTTCTTACGAAGGAAAAAATTTAAAAAAATGCGCGGTCAATTATGAAATTTAGGAATACTTAGTTAAGACTACTTTACAACCACACTAAACTAGTTGACTTGACTTGTTGTCCTGTCTTAACGAAGAATATTCAATTTGAGTCGGTATAATTAAGAAAAAAAGTGTGTTTATTATTACAATATTTAAAATACATAATATTCTTAGTTACTTTTTCTTGCGCGTATATAAATAGTTTTCTTGGTGTGGTGGTGACACGGGAACAGGCGACATATATCTACTTACGTGAAAAACATAAATTTTCAAGAATAATGCCACAAACACTTAGCGACTGCCCTTGAAATTTATTTATCAACATATAATTATACCAATTTGAATTAAATAACATCATCATCATCGTTAAGATAGGTCAACGTCTATCGGGTCAGCTAGTATAATAATAAATCTAGAAAAACGTACGCTAATCAAATTAAGGACATTTTTAGAATAGGTAAGGTTGTCATTCCCGGGGGCCAATGGCGACCGAGCTGCCGAAACCGACAGATGGCGGTAAATCCAAAACAGCGTAGCTTCCAGCGCCCCGTAGCTAAATTGCTACAGGGCACGGATGGGCAGCAGCTTCCTCGTCGCGAAGTTACGCTCTGCGATTGCCATCACGCCTGCTCAGCGCGGCAATTATGGGCAAAAATCCCCCTATCTTGGGGAAGCCTATGTCCAACGGTGGGCTTTTTATGGCTGCAATAATGATGATTTACTTTAAACCGGCGTCCGTGTAAGAGGAGCTTAATTAATGTTAAGGAAGTACGGATAAATAAATAATATGTATTAAAATTATGATTCCTCTGTTGTCTGATGTCCGAAGACAAATACTTTAAACGACTTATCTCGGAGTTCAATGTATAAGATGTTGTTTAAATATATTTATATATATACGTCAAAAATTAAACAAATGTGAATCAACCGTCTGTACTAATCTGTCGGGAACAGACGTGACTTTATATATGTACTCAAACATTATAAATACTCATGTAATCATTACATTATACATTGAACAAAGAAATCATGGTAATATCTCTTTTATTTCAGAACAAGTTCGTTAAAAATGTTCTTCATTTGAACTTTGAACTTGTTCTGTAATTAGTCGACAGAAATTCGTAATCTCTTTACATAATTACTTAACATTCTTAACATAGTTTTAATTGTTTAATATCATATTTTAAAAAACCCGACTGTATTAGATATCCCAATAACCAAAGAGAAAATAAATGTTCGTTTTCTTTAAGTTAATACGTTGTGTTAGTCTCATCAATTAAGTTGGGCTAGCAATACTTGTAAACTGTAAGACTCAAGTAATAAATTCTTTTGTTTCTCATTTGACAATCAAAAATTGTATTTGCTATTTTGCTGTATCTCTCGAATTTCAATAGAAATGTAAAAAAAATCTAACTTTAAAAATACTTCTATTTTTATATTTGCTAATTATGTGCTTGTTCAGACTTCAGTGTTGGCTGTAATTTTATACCAGGATACACTTCGATTTGTTGCTACTAAGTATTAATATAATAATCCAGGTATTAAAGCCTTGCTTTTTTCTGACAGTACAACATCATAGCATTAGGTTGTTGTCTGTGTCCGTCAAAACATTTTAAATTGGAATAATAAACTATAAGTTAGAACTTTTGCCTTTACATGCCTAAATACCGTATTATTTACTTGGTATATTTCTTTTACAAAGACAACTCTAGAAAGTTTTCTTTAAAGTTCACTACGTTATCGTTGTATAGCCTTGAGGTACCGGCAGAGTAGAATAGTACCTTCCCCTGTACTAGGTGTCGTAAGAGGCGACTTAGACACCAGAACCGACAGATGGCGGTATATCCATCCGAAAAAGTGTAGCTCAAATACACAGGGTGGGGATGGGCAGCAGCATCTCCGTCGCTGCGCTCTGCGATTACCAACACAGCAGTAGACGTCCAATGGCTGTCCAATGATGAATTTTAATTATGATTCAGCTATTTATTTGCCTACTATCACTTCGAGATAACCAGTAATGTATCCGTTTCCGTTATCCGATGCATCACTGCAGCCTATAGACGCTCGTAATATCACAATGATACCACTAGCGCGTTGTCAATCTTGTAACTTGAGTATATTATGATTTATGAGATATAAATAAAAATACTTATAATTTGTTCCATACCGATAATAGCAATGTTATAAATGCAAAAGAAACTGTCTATCAACCTGTTACGGTTTAATAGCTGAACTGCCGGATCAGTTTTAGTTACATTTGCCTTGTTTTATACATAACTATCCGTTTGATCTCTTAGGTATTTATATTTCCTATAGTAGTATGAAGTCAATACTGCAGAAATCACTAGTGTAAAGTCATCATCGACTTACACGCCTGGACATAGGCCTGCGAAGAAAAGGGGATTGTTGTCCATAATTGCCGTATTACGCAATTGTGATTGCAATCGCAGAACGTAGTTTCACAACGGAAATGCTGCCCATTCTCGCCCATGAGATTGAGATTACATAGAGCCACGGTGTTTCGGTTAGATACACTTTGATCTGTCAGTTCCGGTACCTTGTACAATTAAGTTGTATTTAATTTTACTAATGAAATTTCTGTGAAAATATATTAATTACACTGGTAATTGTGGAATTGTGATTTTCCGCACACGTATTTCGAACAATTCAATTGTTTTACATTTAAAACATCTACTTTCTCTCTGTATTAATATAATCCGTTATAATTTTCAATGGGTTCATTGTTCGGGAACGTCTAGAAAAATGTGGCTGCAGGTTAAGCACAGAGTTCATTGTTCTACGAACAATATAACGTTAGAGAATTTGTATTAGCTCTAACAATATAAGCCGATTATACCGCTGAATTAAAAAGACCTCTCTGGGGACTCTACATTTGAAAAACGAAAGGAAAAGTCTTTTTTTAACAAAATCGGTTTAAAAATAGAATAGAATTTTGCTCATCTCTTTTGGTTGCCCGTGTATTACCGGGGGAGTAGAATAATAGAACTTCTCTCTGTACCAGGTGTCTCTTACCACATCTTATCAGGTGTGGTAAGAGGCTAATGAAAAACCGGAATCCGCGTCCGGTATATTCGTCTAAAACAGCGCAGCTCAAATATAACAGGGTTGGGTTGGGCAGCAGTATCCACGTTTTAAAGCTACGTTTTGTCCATTCTAAGTCCTGTGTCCATCAGTAGACTACTAATGGCTGATATGATATGTTTACTAATATAACCAAAAAATGTAATCTATATAAGATTTTTTTGAAATTTTTGCAATTGCAACTAAGCTAAGTTTGTACATACAATTTGTGCTACATTTTTAATATTGTTTAGTAGAAAGATTACTTCATTATCATCATCATAAAGAGGTAGTACGTCCACTGCTGGACGTAGGTCCCTCCAAGTGGTCAGTTTGTTTGACGCCGAAGGAGCCGTGAGGTTCTGAAATGTACTACGTACACAAGACAAGTAGATTAATTAGTTTGCTATTAAAATATAAATTAACTCGAGAACTTCGGAAGCGAATTATTAATTCAGTCACTAATGAAAGCTAAGTTATCCGTAAGAAGCTTAAGCTATAAACTTCTTCGGGGTGTAAGATTCTCACAGGAATTAGATATCTGCAGGTTCGGTCTAATTGTTGAAAGCATTATTACTTGTTATTTAATTATAAGCATTTTATTTTTAAATTAAATAAAATTTTTGTGGGCCCGAAAGTGCAGATAGTAGAGATCCTATCTTAAGCGCTAAAGGTAGTGAGTTCGATCTCCACCCAGGAGAAATATTTATATGGTGAATATTTGTATTTGTTTCGTGTCTGCGTGTTAATTATATGTATTGTAGTATTATATTTGTAATACCTCCTTGTTCGATATACGTAACACAAGCTGTACGTACGTACGTACATAGCACAAGTGTTTTAACCTACATTTTAGGAACTAGATGAACGTATGAGCTGTTGTGTGAATTTATTATTATATTATAAGTACCTTCCACTGTATCATGTGTCTTAAGAGATGACTGAGGTACCGTAACCTGGTGGTATATCCACCCACAATAGTGTAGATCAAATGCAACAAGGCGGGGAAGGGCAGCAGCATTTCCGTCGCGAAGCTACGCTCAGCGATTGCGACTACGATTGCCCAATGCAACAATTATCAGCAAGTTACCCCTTTTTTGGGGAGGCCTTTGTCCATCTTTTTACGGCTGCTGTAATGAATTTGATATAATTGATTGCATTACACCATATCAACCAGAGAATTTCCTTTTCTGTATATAAAACTCTTCAACAGATTTACTTGAAGGTTGCTTGTCACTTGTATACTTCCATAGTTGATTTCCATCAATATTTATACATATAGTGGTAATCGTGGTTATCCAATTTCTGTATGTATATGTATAATAAAATAAAATATTCGGATAAATATTTAGATACTATCTAGGTTAGAACGTATCTAAAAACACTACTCGGTTTTCTCTACAAAGTAAAACTTGGTTATTCTGATGTCACTTTTTGATTTCACTGGTCCGATGGCGCCGATAGTATGTTCCAATCTTAGGCGTTGTGTGTCCGATTCCCAGCCAGGACAAATATTTATATGTTGATATATTTGTTTGTTCCGTGTCTGGGTGTTAAATATATAAATTTAAGTATGATAAATGTAATTCCTTTGGTGTCTGATGTCCGCAAAATATGTGCTTTATTCCGTAAAATGTAACCGAATTATCTCAGAGTCAGGTCGATGTATCAGATGTTGTCTGAATTTATTTATCGATATCTTTACTTTGATATTTACACCGAGGACTACCAGAAAAAATTAATCCCTTTGTACCAGCTGTCGTAGCTTAAATGCAACAAGGCAGTGAAGGGCAGCGATATTTCCGTCGTGGAGCTACGCTCTACGATTGCCACGACACTTGCCCAATAATATTATATATCCAGCTGAGGACGTTTAAGACGGCTGATATGATAATTGAAAAAATGGCGATCACCTACAATTTGGAAATAAACAAGCTCATGTAGAAATTATACTGAAGGTTCACTGCGCTGATATGAACAGACATGCGGACGGTGTTCATATTAAACACGTTTCTTTGTCATATTTTTGTCCACGTTGAATACAATTTTAGTCGCGTACCTAGGAAGTTGTTTTTCTGGGGTCAAACAAAGCATATGTGCTATTTCAGACTACAATATACATCTGTGCCATGTTGTCGAGAAAAAGTAACCAGCTTCCATGCATCCTTTCAAGGTTTATGAATCCTTAATTTACAATATCATACGTTATTCTTTTTGGGATGTAATTTAAATTATTGCTTACGTAATAACGTTAGTTAATTATCTATAAAAGTCCTGTGAAAAGTTATCTATGGAAATTGACAATAGCTGCAGACAGTCATTTTTTAGCATTTGCATTTAGTATGAAACTGTTATTTTGACACTTAAAACTGACACGTCATTTTGCCGTACCGTATTTTATAATTAGAAAATACTTTTGCCACTAACCTGGCAACACCGAGCGTTAAGTTTGTAAACAAACAACGAGAATTCTAAGCCCATAACGTAAATGTAAACGTGCCTCACTGATATATTGTATTAGAACTTTGTAACTCAGTTTTGTTGTCAACTTAGTGCAATCCTAACTCAAACGTAAGTACAAGTATATACTTATTTACAGTTTCAAACTTTCCCTTAAAGTCTGGCCCGGATTAAAATCCACCGGCTTCCATCAGACTCCGCCGTTGTTTGAGTGGGCATTAAAAGCCCGCTTTACACCAAACTTTTTTTTTATTTGTTTTCCTAAAGAGTTTCCATCCGTTTTCTGATTAGTGGTTTTATTTTACGCGTTGTATTTTTTTGGGGGTTTATTTTCGTAAAATGGGAACGTTAGCGGTTGTTTATATTTAGCCGCTGTCTGTCATTTTACTCGCTAAGTTGAAAGGCGTTTTCTACCAAAATATTCGCATAATGGTATTCGTCTTACCTGCACGTCCTCAGCCTTATGACCTTTGGACAATATGCCGTTTTTGATGCCGTGGACCCGGCAGAATAGAATAGGGTCTAAATATATCACATGTGTTATAAAAGGCAACTGAGGTTATTAGAACTGGAGGTAGGTACTGGATCGGTATATCTTATGTTATTTAAATTTAGTGAAAGTACATACGTGCATACATACGTTAAATATATCGCGGTTTAAAGCCATTAAATAATAGTATAAAGATAATTGAAGGATTGTGTAGTCTTCTCTTATCTAATCTTCTCCTAATGTCATTGGTCTTGGATTCAGCGGTTGGCTTGTGTAATATATGTGCGGCGAGTCTTGACACTGAGTAAATGAATACCAAACTCTAGGCGACATCAAATTACGCCCTGAGACGTAATATAATTAAAGGCCACTCTTGGATGCATTAAGTTAAAAGTGCTCTAACGCACGCATTTTATGTAATTATTGTTAATGAATTAATTAAATGATTAAAGCGTGGGTACAGATGTATGATTTAAGTGATTTTTAAATGGATTGGCAAGAACATTATTTGCGGAGTTCATGGCACCCGCCGCACGAACGAAGTTCAGCAATTTTTGCAATATTTGGTATTGAGATATGTCTTTAAAAATTATCTCCAAAGTGATTTGGAAAGCACAGTAAGTCGGCCATCCATTGTTGGTGCATTTTAAGTTCTTAAAAGTCAGAAATTCCTATAAAACTAATTTTTAGGGCTTAAAATCTTTTTTAACTCTTAAAAACGATTTCATTCCAATATCACGGCATTGTGAGATTATAATATCTTGAGCACCTGCTTGAATGAGAATGTGAACATTCGAAATAAAAAGGGACAAACTATAAAAATAGTAAACTAAATTCTTACGCATCATGTTTATCAATCTTTAAAAATTGTTGTCGCAAGGAAACCGAATCAACGATCAATAAAATGAAATAACTCAAATAAAGTCTTCTGCGTTGTATCTTACACTGGCACTTATTTCTACGTCTTAACAGCAGTGTTCGCTTTCTTCCTATTTGTGAGAGAGGCGGTGAAATTACGGAATGATGTTACATAATATCTTTAAATCACGACGTTGGCAACGCGCTAGTTATATCCTGGTGATAATGCGAGCTTCTAAAGATCCCGCTTGGTTATGTCCCGTACTTTTTATATACAATACCATAAGGGGCTCGTCTCCTTGCATATATATTCAAGGACAAAAGAAGCTCTATAATATTGATAAATAAAACATTTTCATGTTGAGCAAGCATACGGCTCGCAAATGATAATCAGTTTCCGTAGCTAATAAACGCTCACGATATCCCAAGGATATTACAGTAACGACAGCTTCGCGACCCGAGGAGACTATATTTAATTGCCCACTAATTTCCTTGCCCCACCTCACCTCACCCATCTAAGAAGAACACACAGCCTTGCGATTCCTAGTGTATCCCTGATGGTGAACCTGCTAAAATTTTAAGTGGAACAGTATATATTTTGATCATTAGACATAGAACAGAAAATACATTCAACTAAGACCTCTAGAAATGTACCTGCAAATAATAATTGGTAAATTGAATTGTAACCGTTTTATCGGTTATTTAATCCTACTAAAATTGGAAACATGAAAGTTTGTATGGGAGGAAGGATATATGGGTATTTGCAACTCTATGACGTCGGAATGTATATCAATATATATCAATTATAAATACTTAAGTTACATTTTGCCCTCTGAATCTACGAACATTTTGCTTTATTTTGTATAACCAAGTATGTACTGCCATGATTATTTTAGAAATCTATGTTTCCATGTGTTTGTGAAATGCTAAAGGTTTTATACGTCATCATTTTCAGTCAGTACATCCACTTGTCTAATGTCTAACCCAAGAGGTTTCCTGTGAGGAATAAAAGTTGTAAGTGGTTTTTTTCCAGCGTGATAACATCAACTGCTCTTGTGAGTGGACGATGTTTTTCACTGAAGAATTTCACCATTTATCTATCTAAATTTATCTGTCTATCTATCAATATATTTATTTATCTATATATCTAATAATTGTTACTACTAACATATCCAAAAGTACGTACCAGCATTAGATAATAAAAAGGCATAATAAATGACGGCTTAACGTAAAATAGATAAAATACATTCGAAAAAGGTCCTCCCAAAATCCAGAAAAATTTAATGACGGCTCAACATAAACGAATTTGTAAATTCTGATTGAAGGAAATTTCGTTGAAACGGCCTGACGGAACGAATTGGCGAAATGGGACCAATCTCCTCTTAAGGCAAATATAAATTTAATACATTATCTCTGTGTGAAGGATAATTCACTGTATGTTGGTTTCAGATAAACATGTTAAGCTTTAACACACAGATAAAGGGATTCTGTTTGATTTCTCACGCATTGGTTCATATATTGAGTTACTGTAACAATTGTATTTAATGTTACAACTTTTAATATAGCCGTGCGGTACTGGCAGAGTAGATTAGTACCTCCAACTGTACCAGGGGTCGTAAGAGGCGACTAAGGTACCAGAACCCACAAAAGGCGGTATGCCCATCCAAGGCAGTGCAGCTGCACTATTTGATATGTAGGTTTATTTTTTGGTTTCTATATAATTTGACAAATTTTTTAGATTAAAATACGCTAAATAAAATAATTTTACTTAATTTATAATACTTTACTTCTGGAATACATTATTTCCGTGTGGGATGAAATTTCCATGTAATTCCATTGGAAATATGCTTTATAAATAGATAAAAAGTTCTCTTAGACCTATTTTAGACTATAATCGTTTAAGATTTCCTGCAGATCGCCCCGAGGGCGCATTCGGTGGTTATAAGATAGAGATAGTTTAAGATAGTTCCTATTTTTTCGTCAAGGGCACGATGCTTGCACCCAAGGGTTCTATCCAAATTTAATAGGTTGAATATTTGTGTTTGTTCTGTGTCTGGGTGTTAGAAATTTTAAGTATTATATTTGTGATTTCTCACTTGACTTGGCGAAGGTCAAGTAAACGTATACAATGTCGAGAAAATTTATTCATTACCGATAAGTTAAGAGAATCTCTCGAAAATATATTTTGATTTTAATTGAAAAGTGGTTGTTTAAAACAATTTCTGGGCACTCATTGGGGAAAAGAGATTAACGTCCGTATTTAATCTATTTTATGTTTGAGTAAATTGTTAAAAAAGACCAAACTTTTACTACGTAATAAGCAACTTTATTGCTATCTGTGCAATAAAGATGTGTGATCATTACATTTTCTTTGCAATTGCAAATAATACTTTATTTCTAAATGTTATTTACTACGTGTGTGCTTGTGATATACTTACAAAATGGGTAGCAACTGATGTTCTGTAACAAGTAGTTTCAGAACTTAATCAGGACAGACAAACAATATAAATATTTTTGCCATCATTTTATATATATTTTGGCGATGCTTCGTCGACCTTTTTTATTTCTCTTCAGTCATCTAGCGCATTAAGGGTCGTGGGTTCCCCACCACTGACAAACATTTATAAGATGAATATGTGTGTTTGTTCTGTCTCTAGTCATTAAATATTTATTTAAGTATCTTTATTCTATGAACTTTATTTAAGTACTATTATAATTGTGATTCCTCAGTTATCTGATGTCCGTTACAAAAGTGATATTGTAGTATGGGATGTTGTGTGAATTTATATATTTATTTATAGGTATTTTGACAAAATTCGAGTGAAATTGCTGTAATTATTTACTTTTATAGCGTACAAAATATAATGTGAAATATTAGTTTAAATATATAGATAGAAGAATGAAGGCTTCAATATTGTAAAAGGGATTTAAGCGTCCGTTGCCTTCAAAGGTTCCGTTGCCGTCAAAGGTTAATGCATGCTAAGGACTATTCTTCGTGTCGATAGCGGTGAAAGAGGTCGGAAGGGTAATATTAGGTATGACCGAAGGCCATAATTCCCCGCAATGCAGACAACGCTGCACTTTGACGTGTGTGGCCCGAGACATAGGTGATATCAGATTATTATATGTATTGGAAATGTAGAAAGGATGGAGTAAAGTAAAATGACTGCACAAATATATAGAGTGGAAGTGAATGGAAGAATAGGTATAGGACGACCTAGACGAACATACCTTAACCAGGTAAAGAGGTATTAAAGAAGGCCATGGTCTGAAATACCAAGAATAAACTGGCGTGTATGATCTTTTTATTCTTGGTACTTCATTTTTGGCTATTTACTTAAATATAGGTACTAATACACACACTAATACACGAAAAATATGGGTACTAATTATTCAGTGTTCATTGCACGTACAGAAGCAGACACTACACAAATTAAATTTTGAACTCAATAACTCACAATACTCAATACTTATTAGGTATTTAGTTTATAATTGTTTTTTTTATATTATTGCGATCGCAGAACAACTTTAGTTGTAACAAATTTTCCGCGCGCCTTTTAGTTCGTTCTGGCGATTAATTAAAATCGTATGCTAAACATATGCAAAACCATAAAATGAATGTAATGAACTTGCTTTTTGACTCTTGACCAGGTCGATAAACAAACATACAGTCCACGTGATAGTGAGCATCACTGCAACCTATAGACACCTGCAATACCACAAGCATATTACTAGCACGTTGCCAACCTTATGACTTGAAGATATTATGTCACACAGTAATTTTACTGCTGTTCTCATTCTTAAAAATAGTACACAGAAATGCGAATCCTATTTGACAGTCAAAATAGGTGAAAGCCATCTTTGTATGAGGTCTACCTCATGTAAATGCTACTTGAGTGCTCTCTCTGTATGATTATTAAATTTCCATGAAATCACATCAATATGGCATGATATATATTTCTAATCTAATTACGGTTACTGTTGAGTAAAGGATTCTCCCCACTAGTTATTTTCGGGTGTCATTATTATAATATTAGCGCTATACCATTCGAAACTAGCATGGGTCTAATCGATAATTTAAAAATGAATGTTTGGAACAACTAAATTTTCCGCTAGGATAAACCGAAGCCGCTCTCACGTTCCAGGCCCAAATTAACTTTTATCAACATGGTATGTCCCGCCGTAATTGCCCACTGATTGTGGCCTGAATAAATAATCTGAAGAAATTGTGCTCTTATTCAGTCATGGAGCCTTTAATGAACTTGAGATGTGCAAATGGATAAAATAGCGCGCTAGTAAATAAGGACACAAACTACTACTACTTACTTAACGGCTTTAAAACGCGTTTTATTTGATTTTTTACATTTGTAGTAGTCGTACTACATAGGTACTATATTAGACCAAGTCGAGAAATAAAATAGTAAGCGTCACTGCGGTCTATAGATGCTCGTTATGTTACAAAGACATTACTAACACATCGTCAACCTTGTTACTTGAAGATGTAATGCCACATTTCCAAGTAATTTTACTGCCTCTCTCTCTCTCACCTTTCAGACCAGAATACAGCAACGCGAACACTGCTATTTGGCGATAAAAGTAGGTGAGAGTGAAGTACTAATGTAGGCGACGATTTGTATGAGGTCTTCACAGTGTAACACGTGTGCTCAGACTCTCTTCAAAGTCCGCCATAAATATGACGGCAAAAATGGGACCAACCGACGAATCGATTGCTACACCAACAAGCTGCATAAAGAATCTACTATCCCTTAATAAGTAACCTGACCTTAGGTAGTGGCCTATTAGTTCCGCATATTCTTAGGGCCATGAGGTACCGGCAGAATAGAATAGCACCTCCCACTGCACCAGGTGTAATAAGAGGCGACTTAGGTACCAGAACTGACATATAGCGGTATATCCATTCGAAACAGTGCAGCTCAAATTCTCTGAGCGGGAATGGCAGCAGCATCCCCGTCACAATAACTGCGCTCTGCGAGTGCCAACACGCTTGCCCAGCGCGCCAATTATGGGCACAAAACCTCCTTCCTTGGAGAGGCTTATGTCTAGCAGTGGACTTCTGATGACTGGCATGATGATGGTGATGGTTCTAAAGGCATGTTGTTTTTGGCTAGCATTTCCTTCGATACAGTATTTAACTGGCAAACATGCATAGAAAGACTGGAAATCGAACCTAACCATAGCTTCATTACCAGTGAGATATAGATGTTGATTTTCACTAATATATTGATAGGAATCCATAGGCTGATGACTAAATAACACTATAGAAATTTAGACTTATGTTTAGGGTAAAGCCAAATTGAGACACCAAACGATAGGTTGGTGTGTCAATTTGGCTAATGATAGGTGTCAATGGAGTATCTGGTTTATGTATATTCAGTGATACATACAACTTTAAACATTTTGTGCGCATCAATTAATTTTAAGACTAAATTTTTCGGAGTGTTTTTTCACAAGTTCAGAACTTTGTTTGAGGACTTTGTTCGTAAGATCTATGTTTACCTCTTTATAAGTACTTAAAATTAAAAACTAAAAATTAATACAAATTTGTGAAGTTAGTAATTGTAACTTTCAAAATCCCGACACATCATCTTTTGTCAATCTTAAAAACGGTTGCCGCAATGTACCCAAAATTAAAAATGTAAAAAATTAAATAAACCGTATTTTGAAGTCGTTAAAAAACATGTTTCATTATGAGTAGTAAATATTACAAAGACACAATTAAAATAAAATAATTTTATTTAAAGGTTGTGATTGCATGAAGAAAAATGGTTTAAGCAAGAAATTTAATGATAATGTTTACTAGAAAAATAATAACTTGCAGACTTCAAAAGAGAATCGTTACCTGCTTTTTCCCTTGCCGCGGGAATCAGCTATCTGCCATAAAGTCTCGTTCAAATCGGTCGAGCCATTTCAAAGATTAAACGAAACAAACTCACAGACAGAAAAAAACAGGATTAGTTTTATTATGTAAGTTTATTTTCCTATAAATTTAGTAAACTATTGTTGCAATAATATAAATTACAATTATATAGTAATAAATTCACTTTCAGTCCGCTTCAGCTCGTTGCTTGTTGTTTTCCAATAGGAGCGCAGCGGTACTCTGATTGCCGTTTTCCGTGCACCACCATCGACGTTGTAATTTGCTTGCTTACATAAAACCAGCCTTATTTGCCCCACTATGTCATTACTCCCCAAATTATATAGAAAAAATGCCAGACATAGACGTCAGTATTTGGTTTGTGGGGGAATGTATAGAATTATGCTGTTCGCGGGCTATATCTAAATATGGTGATTCATACAATGGTGTTGTTTGCTATATGTCGAATTGCTGTGAAGCGCACACAGTAGAATGTTCAAACATGATTTCATTTCTAAGGGTCCTTATTTTTTATAAATATTTATTAGAAACATGCTTGGACATAGGTAAAATTGGAAAAATATGGAAAATGTATGATTCAAGACCATTCTTTGAACTGAAAGTATTCTTATACCAGTTATCAAGAAAACATATACAAATAATAAAAAAATGGAATGGAATATATAATAAATAATTTTATACAATATCTCATACATTGACTTGATTCCAAAAAGGTAGCTAAAAGCACTTCTGTTACGGAAGTCAGATAACAGAGGAATCACAAATTACAAACTTAAACATATATTCATTGAACACCCAGATATAGAAAAATACAAATATTATCATATAAATATTTATTCTGGGTAGGGATCGAACCTACGATCTTTAACGCACAAGATAAAATTATTACCATCTGCGCCATCAGGTCAGTCAATATGCAACCATATTTAATATTAAAATCCAACCCATGAATGAAACTTTTCAAGTAAGTGCATCTTATTTACATACCTAATGTGCAGGGGCATTTATTTATATATATTTATTATACCTGTCAATTCATACAATATTAGCAATACGTTACTGAACATCAATTTGCGAAAAGGAAAGATACAAAAGACGACTGTCGGGATTTGTAAATATACGGAGCAGTTGAAATCTTAAAAGCGGGATTCAGAATTTGTGTAGCGTTTAGTGAATTGAAGCTGAAGAAAAACCTTATGTGATATTATTAACTTAAGCCGTGAGGTACCGGCAGAGTAGAATAGTACCTCCTCCTATACCAGGTGTCGTAAAGGCGACTAAGGTACAAAGACCGACAGATGGCGGTATATCCATCCGAAATAATGTAGCTCAAATACACAACAGCACTGGGCCAGGATGGACAGCAGCATCTCCGCCGCGAAAACTGCGCTCTGCAATTGCCAACACGCTTGTTTAGCGCGGCAATTATGGGCAAAATTCCCCCTTACTTAGGAAGGCTTATGTCCAGCAGTGAAACTTTCAATGGCTAGTAGGGTGATATTATTAACCTAAATTAAAAATTAAATATGACGCGTCTGTACAAGTGTGCCTGCCATGAAAAGATTGCAGACTCTCACGGCTGCATGAACATGATACTTAATTATCAAATTATATTTTCGTGTAGTAGATATATATAATTTTATAGTACTGCTACTGCCCTCTGTCTTTATATTTATTTACATTTTTATACACGCTTCATAGAACTCCCATAATTGACCTGTGTTTTTTGCATGACCCCATCCCTTTTCTCTTAACTCAGGGACTATTTGTCCATTAGAAAAACCGAATAAAACACTACGTTTTCCACAATATATTTTAATAAGACTGAACAAACAGAATATTTAAAGAATAATCTCATCACTCTTTATTAAAGAGCGTTGAACTGTAGTCTGTGAAAATAAGGGTCGGAACCATTCCAGTGTTAGTTGAGCTCAAACACGCCGATTCAATTACTATTTTAAACATCTTCGATTCTTTCACCTCTATGTTGGTTATTTACTTTTGTAGTCGAATGAATAGCTGATATTTGCTTAAAAAGATTTAGTTAAAAATTATTACCAATCACAAATTGGTATTATTACATAGAATAAATAATCTGTAGTACTTCAAATATAGCTTGACCAGTATACAGCTCTTAAAGTATAGTCTTTAAATAATTCTAATTGTAAGTTTACATTTTGTCTTAATTTTTGGTCATAAGCAATATTAATGACAAATTATAATACCAAGTACCATATTGCCAAAATAAATAGCTCGTGTGACGCTACTATATTAAATCTATAAATTTAATCAACCTATAGTTAAAGGTATACGGAACAAACAATCAGAAATACCAAGAAACAACTCAAGGTGATGTAAACATTTGTAAATTTAATTAATAACAAAAGCTAAAAGCTACAATCTAATCTAAGTATCCTTCGTAGTTAAAATATAATTTATGCAATTAGGTTCACTAAAGAATATAGTCAATAAAATAAAATAAATCAACAATATTTTCAAAAGAGAAAGTACTAGATTCTTTACTAATAAAAGTGTTGACTCTGATGACCCTCAAAAGTATGGGATCATAAGACAACTAAAATATATAATAAGGTCAGCCTAACACAAGTCTGTCCACAAGACGGGTCTTTAAACTAAGGGTTATTGTAGGTTTATCACACGAACCATCAGAAAGAAAACTGCAAGAATAACTGGTGGTGATAAAACCTTCCTTAATCTTGTTCAGCTTATATTGCAGGTAAGTAAGTATTTTTCGGTCTATAAGTAAGTCTTCATGAATGCCTAGGATTTGTAGCTTCTTTAGCAATATCACGTAATCCACACGACCGAAGGCTCTCTCGATATCAGTGAAATTCACGTCGACCTGACCGCCTCTGTATTTTTTATCTAAAAAATACTTTGAGAAATAGGTCAGTTTTGTAGTGGTGGAATGCCTTTTCATGAAACCATGCTGCTGTTCCGAGATCAAATGCGACTAGGTGATGTAAATAGAACTATATACAATCTTTTCAAGTAATTTAGGCTCAGTATTAAGAATAGATAGACTTCCATAGTTTTCTACGTGAGTTGTCTACGTGAGATCTTTTCGTATAAATTTATATATAAGCGGGTTTCTACTTATTTGGAATAATACCCTCGCGGAGGAAACGATTGAATACAATAGACGAAGGAAAATCAAGAGACTTAGCGCATCGTGATTAGAATATAGCAGGCAATCCATCACCCTTATCTTCATCAAGAGATTTTAACACTTTTTCACTATAACTACATACGTTTGAACACGGCAAACTACGTCCGTACACAAGGGTCTCTGTCCTCCTGTGGAGTCAATAAACTGTCAGACGGTTTGCCGAAAATAGTCAGAAAAAATGTACTGAAGTCAGTACATGTCTTCTCCCTCTGTGAAATCTACACCTGTCATTAGCAACATCTTTGGATAAGCAGATTTACTCCACATAGATTTAACGTAAGTCCAAAAAGATTTAATAGGACTTTTCAATATTATTTTCGATGTTCAAATTCAAGTTCTTAAAGCAATCATTGTGAAGAAAAAGAGAATTTAGCGTAGTCCAATGTATTATATCTTTATTAGCGCAGGAGAGTATCTAGGATAGGAATGAGTTCCGGTGGAACGACTAAGAGAAGTGTGTAAATCCACGGAACTAATTATTATATACATGATGTCTGTTAGCTTTAGATGTGGATGTTCAAAAGTGATTGCCAATCTTGTTGATCAAAATATTTATTCATTTCATGATAACACGCCTTTTTAAATTTACGCATCCTATAGTGGACGTGTATTTAAGTCTAAAACAGTAAAACTAAATATAGGATGTGCGAAAACCTCCTTAAGAAGTGGCAACGTCTTAGACCTATGGGCGGGTTTGAAAAAACAAAGTCCAATGTATTCCCATACTGGTCCATTATAAAGTTGGATTAATTGTACCCATTAAACGATAATGCTCCCATTAGTGTTATTTCAGTCTGCTGGATTCCAACTGTACCTTTTTCAATAATGTTTGGACACCATGCTTATCAAAGCAGATTATAATTACCCATCATAAGAAAGTTATCTCGCGGGCAACGCTACATAACATTTTGAATTAAAGTTGTTTTGAAATCTGAAGGAATTCGGTGTGAGTCAGGAGGGATATAAACAGCGCAAAATGCACATCGTGTTCAGAAGAGCAGGTATGCGACGGGACTGTTACCCACGATATCCTTGTATTCTCGTGAAAGTGAATACAAGGATATACTGATATTAACGCATTCACAAGACAGAAAAAAGTAATTTTAAACGACTTAAGTTTAATGTATTAGTGCCCTTCAAGTTACTCGTGAAAACAATGGCCGAATTTAATTCGAAAGTTTTATTTTGTTGAAAGTCATCAATCTTTCTTAAGTGTAGGGTAAAAAAGTATCCAGTAATAGGTACTATATATTATACTATTATATTTATGCACTTGTGAAGCTACAACGTTTAATGGTAGCCGCCCGGATTGCATATATATATATATATATATACGCCTGCGGTTGGTTTGCGGTTGTTTTGTGCATGTATACTCTTTTCAATAAATCAATTGCTTCCTACCACTATAGAGTTGCCGAATCCATGATTTAATATGCGGCGTCATCATTTAATATCTGAGAGTACACAATACACGCGTTCTGGCATTCATGCCCCGGCTGGCTATTACTAGAACCATCCCGGGCGTTGACTTTTGGCCTTCCCTTACCCAACAGTTAATTCATCAATATTATCACTATCATAGCAGCCATAGAACATGGGTCTGTCCAGAAAAGAGGGGATTTTGTTTGCGCTGGGCACGCTTCGCGATGGGTTTGCTGTGGTCCATCTTTAACCTCTTGATTTTAAGCTAAGCTGTATACGATGTACCGCCATCTGTCAGTTCCGGTACTTGAGTTGCCTCATACACCTGGTTCGGGACGGGGGTATTCTGCGCTACTGGTATCCCAAGGCATAGTATCAGTTTGTTCAATTGGTTTTTAATAATTTGTGTTAATTCATAGTACTTTATTTCTTTAACCAAATCTTATCTAATATTTAATTAGAATTAGTTAATATGTGTTATTTCCTCGTCTTATTTTGTGATAATGTTTTTTTTTTACTTTAGGCTTATTTAATAATAGAGACTGTTGACTAATTTAAGCCGTTATGCAATATTTGTTTCGAATTTTCATGTACATACATTACTTTTTATGAGACAAGTTAACTATTAAAATTTAACATCTAGGTCACAAAATATAAATGCCATAGTAAATGATATAATGTAAGCAAGACTAGAAGACTAGAAAGCTACATTATCAGATTTATCAACGAGTAACATGAGCTTAATTTTATTTCCAATTTTTTACGGTTACGGAACAACGAGCGAGAACTCACTGGGCGTCACTAATGTCATATAAAAAAAAAATGACAAGCACGAATGCTCTATGATCTATGTATGAACCTAAAATGAGGCACAAATGTAATCAGCGTGATCAGCAGCGTGTAGCTGTTCCGGTTTAAAGTGTAAGGGAACAATAGACAGGCATCAATATGTTTGGCTATTTCCAAACATATTGCATGTTTCACTAGCATAGGCTGCGGTCACCACTTAACATGTTATACGGGTCTTATATTAGGATGATAGATAGTAGTGACCTGATCCGAACTATCTTGCGCGCCAAAGGTCGTAGTTTAAATCCCCACCCGGGATAAACATTTATATTTGTATTTGTTTTGTATCTGATCTTGTAACTAATATCGGAGTCTGGTCAATTTATGAGTTGTTGTATGATTTATTTATTATCTATTTAATTATACGTTTTAAATACAAATAATCATGATCTATCAAATGGTTATTAGAAATAATTTTTGTGATCATCTAGTTATTGGCCTTAACTCTAGTTAATTCTTAGAGACGTAAAAAAATTAATTAATAACACTCGAGCACTTATCTCTATCAGATAAAATCTAAATTAGCACTCAAAAGTAGCTGTTTAATCCTATTTTTAGTCTAGGTATAATTTTTCTTCTCGTCTCTAATTTCAGACACGTTATCGACAAACTAAGGTCACTGTAAATATGGAAATGGCGGGAATATCTTCTTTAATTCGCTTGAAACAGGATGCTTTCAGGAAGCGGCTGCATTTCCAATTCCCAATCGGCAATGTGTTGCTCTCAGTAAAGCATCTAGCAGTTTTGATTGTGAGTTTTTGGAATCGTTTTCTTTAACGTAAAAACTTTTACTTTAAAGAAAAATCCGACTGTCTTTAATTTTAGTGCAATGTAAAAGTTTGTTTTAAAAACAATCCACTTACTTTTATATAAAATAAAAGAAATGATAAATTAATCTCGCAGGTGAGAACAAATTATTAAAAAAATATTGTCTGAAGCAGATTTCAGTTCGTTAACTTGTATTTTATTAATGACGTAGACGTGAAAAAAATAACGTAGATTCATATAAATTCCATAATTTATTTTAGATCAGAAGTCATAGCGTAAGTTCGATTGTATGACAATATGTTTTTTTTTACTATGCGATCATTCAAGTATTTAAAAAAATTCGACCTAGCGTAAGTGTTAAAGCGATAAAAAAATAGATAAATCTAAAGAATCTGCTGTTCAACATTTAGCTGCGAATAATTTATTAAGTACAATTAGAATAAAAAGGGACTAATTTTGTTATTGTCCGTATAATAAAATTGTAGCAAAATATAACATATTTTGCTACGTTGAAATAAAAATATAGAACACGTGCTGAATTTACAATGAATTAAGAAGTAAATATTGAAAAAATCCGACCAAATGTCTAAGAAAAATTGAGGGGCTAATAACATTTTGATGTCAATGGTTTATTTATCAATGTATTTTCCGTTTGTTACATTAGTCTAATATTATATACAGACCATATTAATATTTCCAAGAAATGTTGCTAAATGATTTTATACTCTAAGCTTTATATATTTCCCAACTTTGTTGGATAAGCATCCCTTCCCTATTACTATGTTATTTTACGAAAACGTAAAACACCATTTTCAGCGATCGTAAACTCGTTATTAAACATTAATTTGCCAACAAATCACATGGCGAGCAAAATTAAAATCGCGGTATTAACGTGGAAACATAGCCTACACAGGGTTGTCTATTAGTTGGTGGTCTATTTATTCTTATCTATTGTCAATCTTAATTTTAATAAAATTAATTCTCAAAGCCGTACCAGCAGAGTAGAAAAGTACCTCCCTCTGTACTAGGTTTCATCGACGTATTTCAGGCGACTAAGGACCTGTACCGACAGATGGCGATATATCAGAAACAGTGCAGCTCAAATGCAAATTTATGAGCGACTCTATAAACGATCTTACCTGTGCCACTGGGCGGACTCCGCAGGGTTTGCGGGATCAAAGTGGATTCGTTGTTCTAAGTCGATCACCCGAGGGCACCGATTAGGCTTGACCTAAGCTTGGGTGGCCATCGTTGGTGACAGTTGCGTTGTTTGCAAAAACTATTCATCAATTATTCAATTTAATTATTAAATTAATAAGAAAAAATGCTATAACAATAAAAACAACAAAAACGATATTTTGACCTGCCTGGACGCATTGTGGCTGATGCCCCGTTGTCTTTGTCAACGTATCTAGATAATAATAATACAAAACATCACAGCCCTGAACAAAGTGGAAATTTCGCCTAAAATGAGCCAGTAAGCGACGGATGAAAGACTTTGTTCTTTTATCTCTTCATCCGTGGATAAACAGTTTCTGTGGAGCTCATTAAAAGTTTTAACTGATTTTACCTTAGTGGGCCGGCTGTATTTTGATGTTCATACGCAATAGGAAAGTTGGCAACACCTTGCATATTATGTTGTGAGGAAAATTGTTATGTCCTGATTAAGATATACATAACTGGTCTAAAATATTATATTCGAATAGGAAGCAGCTTATTCTTAGATATTGAACAACTTAAGACTTGTTCAACGATGTATTAAAAGTGTTGGAGAAGTCTACTTTAGGCGACTGATTGCCAGATTGTTTAAAACCAAGTAGTACCCCGGTAGTAACGTTTTCATGCTAGCTGGATGGTGGATATTAAAAAAAAAATACATTTTCACAATCATTTTCTTTTAATAAAAACCTTCATTGTAAATTTTATTCGAATAACTTCGAAAACAGCAAAGTTTCGTACTAACATTCCCCCCTAATTTTACTCCTTTAATGAATTTCCAAAAATCCTTTCTTAGTGGTCCCTTACGTTATTAAATCAAACCCCTGCGCAAAATATCAAGTTCCTAACCCTTATAGTTTAAATCCTGCGTTAATACGTCAATCAGTCAGTCAGTCAAATTCACTTTTTACGAGTATATATATAGTTTAGTATTACCAAAGTTTCATTATGTAGTGGATCTTGATTCGCAAATTTACTTATGTTTAAAAAGTTTACTTAGTTTAATTGACTTACTTATAGTATTACGTCTCATTGTATACTTTTGTAGGGTAATACAGTTAATGTTAATACACTGTTTGTTCTGAATTTTCGTGCAATGTACAAAATGTCACCAAAACATGCTCGCTTAGCTCGCTTAAAGACAAATTTAGAGAAACTACAATTACAATACACTATAAATATATGTTTGCTGTATTATTATATATGTACAAGAGAACTTTAGACAGATGTGATAATACATAATAAAAGAAATAACCATATGTGCCATATGTACAACTCAGGTCCATAAAATAAAAAAAACTCATTAAAGGACAATAAAGTGAGATTTTACAATAAAATCCTAATAAAGTCTTGCCTCTGAATAAATTCAAGAAACACTTTAACAATAAGCTGACCTCCAAAGCTTACTATTATGTTAACAATAATATCAACGATAAAACTGGTTGGAGTTGAATTGCTTTAACCACCAGTCCTAAGAGAATGATTTGTTAGTGGCGACGCCAGGAGCGGTGTCATTAACGCTAGCTACTACATAGATGTTGTGGGTGGAACCTTTATCACAAACAGTTTCCTTTGGGTCGTTTCTAGTCAACCTTTTTATTGGGACGCATAATGAACCTGCAGTAAGTCAAGGTTAGTTTTAAGACTCGTCTGGTGCCGGCAGACTAGTTTAAGGCTTTATTAAATTATCTACGCGCTATATGACTCTTATGATCCTTTAGGTCATTAAAGTAGTATGTATTACCTATAATTATGCATTATATTACTTACTTATAGTAATTATTATTCTTTTTTTAATTTTTACTACCGGTACCACTATACGGAAAAATACCCGATACCGGTACAGCTAAAACGATACAGACAATCTTTAATTATAATAACCCTACTTACTCAAAAACTACAATGCGCGGGCACACAATCACGCAAACACACCCAATGGCACACACACACGCACACACACACACAAACACACACACACAAACACTCACATACACAAACACACACAATCATACACACTCACACCTACTATTATTTTATTTTCAGCAGTCTTTTATATTACTTTTAATAGACTTAGCTTTTAATCATGTCTATCATATAAGAATATTTAAAATTGTTTAAGCTGTGTGCAATTGTCAATATACATCATGATAATATAATCATTGACTGGAGTTAGCTATACAGGCGTACTTATTGCAGACTCCGCTAGGTATGTGTATTTATTGTACAATGTACTTTTTTAAAATAAAAGTTAATTTTATTTTTGATGATTCAAAAGTGCTTGTAATACTTGAAAAAATTATATTTAAATTTGAGTTTCACTTTGATATTATTGATTTTTACACAACTTAATCTACATTTTACGCCTAGAAAAAAAGTTCATTGTTATAATATGATGAAAAAATTGCGATTTATATGATAGTTGAAGATTCATTCGAAGTCAACGTGCCATAACTTAATTTGAACTGCAAAGTTGACGTGTAGTTGTTAAGTATTATTAACATACCGATTCGATTTGAACTTTCGATGACTATGTGACCTCACCGCCCTGTCGGTCATAGTTAGCAGGCGATATTTAACAACAATCCCAACCTTCACAACTTAACACAATGGCCCCGAGCTAAGATTACAAATCTATGTTAATATTACGATAGAAATTCTGACTTCAGTGGGATTTCTCTAAGCCCTTTATTGTTCGATTTCGTTTAACATCGCTTTTATCTGTGCTATTAATTGGAATTATATAATCGAAATATTAACTTTTAGAAAGGACATCTTCGTCATAATAGCATCCAAACTGTTGGATATAGGCCAGAAGAAAGGGGCAATTATGCCCATAATTTGCGTTCTGGGCGTTGCTGCACTTCCCTAGTGTATTTGAGTTGCGTTGTTTCCGATGGATATACCTTCATCGGGCAGTTCTGGTACATTGGTCATCTTACGATACCCGGTATGTATGTACTATTCTACTCCTCTGGCACCTCACGGCGCGGTTAATTATTTATTTGTTACTATTACGTTATAGGAGAATATTTTAGTGGCGATCCTAAAGTTACAAACTTGGGATAACATCGTAAAAAGGTCGACTTAAGCTTAAAAAAATGTAGTAAATACACTAAAAAACCATTCCAAGTTCTCTAAGATTTATCGTTTCAAGATCTATCTTAGATCTAAGAAGAATAACAATGTATTTGAGCTACAACAATAATGTCGTGACCTCAACGACCTGACTAATATTCCAAAACACAGATCACAGTCTCAAAGAATTTATTACTGGCCCGTAAATACTAGAAAGCAATACAGTGGAATAGATTTTGAGATGTATAAATCTTAGGATAGGATTTACAGGCGACCCTCGTCAGAGGCGGCCATTTTGGTAATCGGAATAACGAGTGGTCAATGGCGTTGGTGTTTCGTAAACTTTGACATACCGAAACACACGGTGGGAATGTTGAAAATGTATTTAATTGCCTTAAGTACTGGAGGGCTGGGTAGTTAGTTAGGTTCATAAAAATATGTTCGAATTTAATAAAGTAACAATTTTTAAAAGTGTATGAGATGTGCTATCGATCTTAAATAATAAAGGCCTAATATATACTTTTGTAACTTTGATCAAAATATGTTAACACTATATCACTGCGAGTTCACAAAATGCTTATAATACATTCATAGTTAGAATTTCGAATGTTCATAATTTAAGATTTTAAAGTTGAATTGGTTGAAGTAGTAGTTTACTTGTTTGCATTTTCAGTAATAAATAAAAGAAAACGATAGGATGTATGTACTCGTATAATAGTGATGCAGAGAACCGACTGTAGGAAACTAATAATTACTCGTCTATACCTCGTTGTTACATTTAATGTCGATACCGATAACTATTCTCAAGAGTGACAAAAATGTCATATCGAAATTTATGACTTATTTGTGGAAATATCGACCTTAAATGTAATATACATGAGCTATACACGAGTAAAAGCTGTTGAAACGTAGTTTTATAACAGGTTTAATAGTATTGTGCAGTCGATTCTCTGCATTACAATTATACATAAAACATAAAAGAAAACGAAAGGGTGTCCTTTCGTTTTCTTTTTTTATTACTGAAAATGCAAACAAACAAACGATTCTTGGGATTACAAGGGTCAATAAAGCTCGTGTCTTGGCGAGGATATTGCTAGAGGATATTAGAATACTCCGATGCCATATTGCTAATAAATAATTGACAATACGGTAAAAATTAATTGCCAATATGGCATTATATTGGCCAATTATTTTCACTGCCTCTCTCATACATCACAGTATACGAGACCACGTGGGCACAATGCACTTCTGTTTGGCAGCAGAAATACGTTGGTAAGGTACCCATTTTGACGAAATTTTTATAAGAGGCTTTATATGTAAAACCTTTATAATATAAATATTGATAACAAACAGTGATGCCTAATTACATAATAATAGTATAAGTGACTCATGTGACGCTGTTACATTGATATATACTATTTATGTTAAGTTTAAAGGTGTGTAGAAGTTAATGTCTATCTAGATGCTTTGGGCCGTATTTTTTATAGACACTGATTTAAATTTAACTTTAAGCATATCTGTGTTCAGTGAAGAAATATTTAATGGTGTGAACTTAGTCTATTTTAAGATCAAAGGGCATTTAGCCTATTACCACTACGTATTATATAGTCAATTACCGCTTTATTCGCTTTCTCCGTACTAATTACAATGGAGCTATTATGTTAAGGTCCTGTACAAAATTGTACCTTGCTACTTAAACATAAGAACTGAATATGTTTTCGCAAAATTACGATATAATCCCTAAATTGTTCATATGCCGGCTCCTTGTATAAAATAATGGGGCATTGTATGACGAAGTTTCGTAAGATAATTAGGACGCCTGCTACGTAGCATCGTAGCCGTGTGGATTTCGTAGCAGCTACAAAAAGGTTTAATTAGCCAGCGTAGATTTTGGGGAAGTGTTCTGTTTTCAGATTAAATGGCGAGTTCGTTTGAAATTATCATTTAGAGTAAAGGTTAGCTGCAGACAGAGGGATAAAATCTACCCCTTTTAGTGTGGTATAATATAAATAACTATATAGTGGTTCAGGCGCCACCGATGTGTGCCAATAATGTTATATATGGTATTGTATACATCAAACGGTCCTTTGTTTTTTATATGTCCATCGAAATATTGTCTAGAAGAGATCGTTCTGAGCGATAAGGCCGCCAATTGTACTTTCCAAAAAATAAGGTTGGCCTATAAACATATGTGTACAATAAAATGATGAATCAATAAACTTAACTAACTACTGGAGGTAGACCTTACTCCCAAGTTGTCTGCATTGTCACTTCTCTTTCATTCATTTCTTCTGCCAAACAGCAGTGTTTACATTATTATGTTCCGGTTTGAAGAGTGAGAGTGGATGTGAAATTACTATAAATTTAACTATATAATAACTTCAAGTTCTAAAATTGTCAACGAGAAAGTGATACTTTTAGATGATACCAGTGTATATAGGCTGTGGTGATACTGCGGCTGTGATTTACTATCTTCCCGAACCGTATGCACACTGATAAGGCATATAAAAAATTACACTAACGTTATAAACCGACGTGGGGAACCGGTGGAGTAGAATAGTACTTCCCTCCATACCAGGTGTCGTAAGATGCGACTAAGGTACCAGAACCGATAGATGGTAGTATACCGACCCGAAACAGCGCAGCTCAAATGCATAGGATGGGGATGGGCAGCAGCATCCCACACTTGCCCAGCGCGGGAATTATGGGAAAATTCCCGAAACAGGAAGGCCGAACGTCGTAAATTTATGTGATAAAAATATTTCCCTTGTCCATTTTTCATACTTGACATGGAATAAACGCTGCGTGCTTGAATGTTGGACGAATTCCAATAATAAATCGATAACGCAATCTGCGTACGTTATACTCCATAGTTTGAATTTCATGCATATATGTAAAGAATCGTTTTTCACAAATATTAAGTTTCATTATCCAAAATTAGCCGTGAGGTACCCGGCAGAGTAGTATACCTACCCCTGTCCCAGGTATCGTAAGAGGCGATTAAGGTATCAGAACCAACAGATGGCGGTATATCCATGCAAAAAATCAGCTCAAATGTACAGGGCGAGGATGGTCATCAGCTTCGCCGTCGCGATATTTGCGCTCTGCGATTGGCAACACGCTTGCCCAGCGCGACAATTACCGACAGATTACCTCCCACTTTACCAGGTGTCGTAAGAGGTGAATATGGTACCAGAATCGTCAGTCGCGGTATATCCATCCGAGACAGTGTAGCTCACATGCATAGGATGGGGATTGGCAGCAGTATCCCCGTCGCGAAAGCTGCACTCTGATTACCAACGTGCTTGCCCAGCGCGGTATTCATAGGCAAAATTTCCCCTTTCTTGAGGGGACTTATGTTCAGTAGTAGTGGACTTTTGATGGCTGTAATGATGACCTATTGAAAACTCCAAGAAGTAGTTGTTTAACAATGATTGTACCTTACTATTTACCTATACCTATTTCCATTGGCGTATATAAAATGGGGGCCGGGTGGGCCAGACTAGGAGTGTCTAGTGCCCACCCAAGGATATTGAGCTGCGTGAATCAGTGCATCATCGCATCAGCCATGGCATATTAGGGGCCAGACACCCCTTGAAAATTAACGCTAGTTATACCGTTAAATATCAAGTAAAAAAAAAGAACTGTCAAAATTACACGATCCTACCATTAGCGGTTACAGATGTGTGTACGTTTATATATCAGTGGGAACTTCTTTATATATATAAATATACTTCATAATATTTTAGCATATGTATATATATATATACACATATGCTAAATTATATATATATCCGATTTTTCTACCCAATTAATGGCTGCCGATCGCAGATATTCACGATAAAAAGTGGAGTAGCTTTAATATATACGAGTTTTACTTTAATATATATGAGTATGTGTTCTATTCAGGCTTGTTCGAAAGAGTCAGGAAGACTTCCAATGGTTTGTTTTAAAATTAGTTCAGTTGGCGAAAATTTCTATTTTATTTACAAATATCATACGAAAATGAAATAAAATTGGACGGTTTTAATGGAATGAAACGGAAATACGAGCCAGCTCGAAAACTATTATTTGAAATAACTATAAATTTTATTTACTCTTCTAGTCACACTTTTTTATTTCTTTTTTAGCTACCGTTATTTTTTCGTGGCACGTATTTTAGTAAGAGGTATAAAATAATTAAGTCCCTTGTATCGAGCGAACGCACAATATATACTTTTAAATAGATAAATTTCGTAAATTAAATAATAATTAGAAATAATACTGGAAATTGCGAATCAAATTAATTGGAATCGAAGTGTATACTACTTATTATCAGTCTTTTTATATTGTATTGTATTTATTAAATGAATGGAGTATTTTATTCATTAATAGATTATGACGATCGAATATATAACCTCTGCCGCTTTGTCGCATCAGTAGGGATAAAACAAATACGAGTTACGGTACGTTTATTGTCAAAATTCGGTTTAACGAAGCGGCTCCGAATAATCGGCGTGCCATTTTGATTCCCCATCGAATTAAACCCAACCTAATCTGGTCCGGACCCAAACACTGATTGTCCGGAAAGCAGTCCCAATCAAATGAGCCGTCCGGAAATTATCATTTCACTTTACTGTCAGACATCAGAAATGATTTCCGACTGTGTATTTATTGACTGGACCAACTGGAAATCCGTTTAGAAAAATGATCTTAACAAATTTCATTAATTATGCTCTACGCCACCAGATGACGCTCAAAACATTCTAAAACGTCATCTCCAAAGTCAACCTCTTAAAAACGCATATAACATTACATATAACATTTCAATTGGAGTTTCCTGTGTATACGAACAATAAAAGACCACAGCCAACAGACACATAGCCTCCCCAGTGGTTTCAAATACGACCAGTTTTTTGTGGCCTTCAGCAAATGTTCTAAAGCTATTGTGTAAGATTTAACTACAAAATCCCAAGTACCTAGTATATCAGCCATTTCGAAATAAAATATGCAAATAAAAAAAACGACAAATGTAAGCTTTTTCTGAAGTTTTATGTGTGAAATTTTATGTCAATGATAAAATTACAAAGGGTTAAATTGCTTTTACCACAAGCTTTTAGGCAAAGATTTGTAAATGCGGACGCCAGTTGAGATAATGGCATTACAAAAACGCAACAGGGCTGGGATGGGCAGTTGCATTCTAGTCATAGAGCGACACTCTGTGATGGAAATTAAGTCTGCCCAGTGTGGCAATTGCCTATAAGCAAAATACCCTTATTCGTTGGAAGGCCTATGACCAACAGTGGACATTCTACGGCCGCTCTCATGATCACTAAGTAATAATGGAACCTTTCTTTCTATTATTATTTCTTTAAAGAAACCTCTCCATTCTGGTGGCTTGCATTATCAAATAGCAGTAGATATGGTTATAAGACCTGTGCTGTGCCAAAAGATTAATTTAAGGTAGGCTTAAATTAATTTACTATTATGAAGAAAAAAGATTTCGGTGTATGTATGTGATAAATAGATATAAGTGGATTGATTTAAAAGAATCTTTAACAATTAGAATAATCTACATTATTTCTGATTAACATAGGCCATATTTTATTTACAAAAAGTAATAGAGATACCTAAAATGGATACTTGAACAGGCTTTGTTTTTTTGTACGTTTGTAACGACTAAACTCAAAACTGATATCACAAAACACAAGACTGCTGAAATGATTTAAAACATTCTTTCTATAATAAAGAGTAACATAATTAGCAAATCACATCATATATATTTTACCCCCATATTCTTACGGAAAAGGGAACCATACGGCAGAATCTGACCCAAGCGGGGATGGGCAGCAGCATCCCCGTCACCAAAGATGCTCTCTGCGATTACTAACACGCTTGCCCAGCGTGGCAATTATGGGCAAAATTTCTTATTTCTTGGGGACGCCTATGTCCAGCATTGGACATATAATGGCTGAAATAATAATGATGAAGATTTGAATAAAGCATATTTCAATTTGAATTGAGAACGCGATTACTAAAATTTAGCGATGCCACCGCACTATATTTATAGTCTGGCTCGAACATTAACCGTGTGTCCAAGAGATACAAACAAAGGACATTCTCATCCAGTTTGAGAGACATTGCTCGTAAGAGCGTCAGAATATCCCCTAAACGGCGCAGATGCCATTTGTGGCAGTGTCCGTAAGGCGGCTAATATTCCTTCATTATTTTCCGAGTGGCAATTTCCTCTCGTTCTTAGTTACTGATGATGTCAGTTAATTAGTCATGTCGTAGGGTGGCCAGCTGTTAATGAAAAAAAAACAACAGCTACAACTGTTCCTTTGTTTACAATTTCCAATTTCTATATAACTTCAGGTAAATGACAATATTATTTTACATTTTAATATGCTTTGTTGATTATTTTTAGAAAAATTGTTGAAAGTTTTAAATTAAAACCATTTTTTTTATCTCATTTGATACAAACTGACAGACGTTGTTTTGTTTTAAATATTTTTGGATTTAATATTCATAATGGAATTTGATATAATTAATATTAGATACGATTTTGTTTCCATCTATTAATACATTAAACGTACAAATGAAACAATGTTATATAGGTACTAGCTAACCCGACAGACGTTGTCCTGTCTTAAATATATATGTATGTCCCTAAAAAAAATTTACGGCTTAAAATCGATATAAAAACCATCCTATCTTTAAAGTTAGTTGAACTGTACATAGTAAGAAAACATTAAAAAAAATCTTACAGCATCTCATACATCGACCTGATTCCGCGATAAGATGCTTAAAGCACTTGTGTTACGGACATCAAGTAACAGAAGAGTCACAAATATACTACTTAAATACATATATTTAACACCCAGACACAGTAAAAATTTAAATATTATCATATAAATATTTGTCCTGGTTAAGGATCAAATCCACGACCTTTGGCGTACAAGTTAGGATTGATACCATCCGCGCGATCGGGCCCGTCGATTAAACATTGATTAAAATCGGAATGAAAACCCCTATATTGCTTGGATGTGAAATGTCCAAATCCTATGTCTATCTATGATTTTATATGGCGGATATGGTGATGGTGATGTATGTCAAATGAATGTACTGCTTTCAGTCATTTCCACTTTCTTAATATTGTATTTATTTATATACCGTCTATAAAATATTATTATATATACTTAATTGTATGTCTTTCCAATGAGATTGATAAAGACCGTCTGACCGAACTTTTTCGTTGTAAGGTATAAATCTTATTGGCATTACATTTACATATGATAAAACTGTGGTTAAATGGCTTGTGAATGCTGTTTATTAAACTTTTTACATTTATTCTTCGACGTACTTACCAAAACCGGTTTCAAGCGACTATTACATCTCAATCAATTTATAGTATCAATCAACTTATATACATTTTTGAATCAATACATATATCAAAAAATGTTTTCCTTCCTTTCCTTCTTATATTACGATTACGTATTCGTATTTCTTGTACGTACATTTATCGTGTATTTTTCTCGCATTTACACGTTTGGAAGATGGAATACAGAGGCTTTATGGGATGTTTTACATATTTTTACATTTCTATTTTCCAGTGTATTTTATTAACATTTCGTAAAATGCGATGCCTTATGATATTCTAAAAACATTTATAAATCTACTACTTTTCTAGAAATTCTTATCGACGTGGTTAAGCAACTTTCGCAATGGTTGGTGTTGAGATGGGTGACCCAAAATAGTTGAATACGTATATTAACATTAACAATAAGTATATTTAAATATTAAATTACATAATTAGAAGTATTTATATATTAAACAATCGAGAATTACAGATATCAAGTAGGGAGACATTACGTATGTGAGTTAATACAAATATTATACATATGTATAAAACATAGATAAAACAAACACAAATGTTCATTATATTAGTGTTTGTCCTGGTAGAAATTGGCCTTCCATCTGTCCTATCGGCCTGTCAAAATGGCTGATGACTAATCTACCAAGTTGCAATATTTCGTAATAAGAAAGTTTTTTAACGGCTTTCCAACGCGGTTTATTTCGTTATTACATTTGACTTCTTAAATTTTTTTGTTCAACGTTTCCGTTAATTTTTATTAACGGAAACGATTATTAGTCAATCTTGAGAACTAGAAGTATTATTGTAAGCGCGTAAATAAATGCTAGATAATAGTATTAAATGTTTTGAATTGAATCGATTTTTTATCCGGATATAACTAGGGTATGTAGTCACCATCCCGAGGGTGGATTGTGTGCGAAGCCTTAAAGGCTGGAGTGGTCGGTGTCCGGTTCTGTTTGCCGACACCACAGCTCAGTAGTTTGCGGACCCTTTTAATGCCTCACATGGTATATGTTCTCTAGTTAAGAATATAATAGAATAAGGGCATAGTTAATTTATAAGTTAATCAATTGTTAACCTTTCATAAATAGCTTTTTATATATGTCTACGTGATATCTGTTTTACCAACATCAAATGTTACCAAAGCTAATTATCACTGCAAAAAATGTTTCGACCCCTCTGATTTCGGCTTGTAATCATTTTTAACATAACATAACAAAAAAACAGAAAATATCATACATATTCTAAAAATTTATTATTTTTATTTGACGAGTGAACATTGTATATTTTGCTTTTTCTTTGTAAGAAGCTCGTTACGAGAATTATTGGCCGCATAATGGCAATCAAAGGTTTGCAATTTATATTCCATACGCGAGAGTATCTTTGTATTCGTTTTATATTTTTTTTATTATATTAGAAGGTTCAACATTTTTTGTAATGTTTGATAATAATATAAAAAATGTATAAAAATATGTAAGCTTGTACAATTTTACTATGTTTTTGTTTAGGATCAGATAAATTCATAAACACAGGTATTTGAAAAAAATATGTTTCGTGAATCCATTCACGCAATTAGAAATGTTTTCATTGAGAAGTGTTTCTTTGATCATTCGATATAATATAAGTGGTCGAGTGGTATAATAAAATTCCGTATGTACCATATTAACATTCGGTATTTGTGGTACCAAATACCAAATAGTACTATGGAAGCAATACTAAAAAGATATTTACATCGAAACATATACTTAGATACATTTGTCACAGAAACATGCAAATGAACAGTTACGCAATTTTTAACAAGCCAAATGCAATAAAAACATTAGTTTAAAAAAGTACCTTTAATTCGATTTAACATTTAAAATTATTATTCAATAGTCACTAGTTAAAGCAAAATAATATACGCCTATCTCCAAAGCTATCTCTGGAGATTAAGTGCCTATTTAGAGACAAAACAAGCTATTTAAGCTGTGTTAACTTCATGACAAATATCATGGGCACAATTAACCGTAGTAAGGGTGTCGGATAAGCCTAACTAATATGCAGAATAAGACCTTAGCTAAAATTGATGACTGAATTAACCAGTTTAAAGTGGGTATAACGCCTTAGTTGGAGTCCTTCGGTTTCCTTTGCCTATATTAGAAACGGTATATACTTTTCGGTATGTTGTATTTAAGTTTAATTAAATTTGTATTTCAATTATCATACAGTCACATACCTCAGTGTCTCAAGTAGAAAGTTTTCTATCGGTTTCTATAGCAGCGAAACGTGGTCTCTTACCATTGAACTTCTAAGCCAACTCAAAATAGCTCAACGGGCTGTGGAGAGGGCAATGCTCTGCATGATCGAATAAGGAATGAGGAGATTCGTAACAGAACCAAAGATACCGAAATTGCCCGGCGGATTAGTAAGTTGAAGTGGCAATGGGCAGGGCACTTGTTACACAGAACTAATGGCCGATGGAGTCGTAAGTTTCTGGAATGGAGACCACGTACTGGCAAGCCAAGCATAGCATCCACCCGCAAGATAGACAGATGATCTGACTAAAACCGCAGGATCACGCTGGTCACAGGCCACATACAACCGGTCTTATAGAAGATTATTTGGGGAGGCCTATGTCGAGCAGCGATCATATGATGGTGATAATTTGGTATAATACGACGCATTCTGACAAGTCGGCGGTCTAACATGATCCTTACGATGATCCTTACGAGAAATATATCTCATAGCCGGAATGAACAGCATCTTATGCTTATGGACCAATCAGAGTTTTGAAAAGTACTTTTCTTTCCACTTTTATTATACTTGTTCTGATTATATTAAACAAGTTTTTTTATTACGCTAAGAGGCGACTAAGGTGCCAGAACCGACATATGGCGGTATATGCATGTCAAATGCACAGCTCAAATCCCTGCCGCGAAAGCTGCGCTCTGCCTCGCCAACGTGCTTTTTTGTCAATTATTGGCAAAAAACCTCCTTTCTTGGATTGGCCTGTATCCAGCAGTGATGATAATGATGATAGTGCTGAAAATTTCAAATAACAAGTACTGGTATTGCTTGA
>JACJUM010003317.1:6884407-6918953 GCA_020976665.1 Heortia vitessoides | reverse complement strand
AGTTGTTCTTCTTCAAAAATTTTGGTACCATACCCCTCTGTTATTTTATTAACTGAAACCAAGGTATTATTAGTTGTGCATAATGAATGTTACTGAAGTACTCCTAAGGGTAGGTATTGTCTTTGGCAATAACATCACGTACATATTTGAAAACTAGCTGACGAAAAATTACGGAAACGGTTAAAGACGACAGTAGTAGAAGAAGTTTGTTACCATCAAATGCAATACATTTCCTCTAAACGTAGAATAAATTGGATCACATTTAAAAGTTATATCTATATCCCAGCAAGATTTAGTATTCACTTTTCGAAAGTTATCTCGAAAGTTATGGGCTCCATTTCAAAGATCTTTAAAGCTTAAAATTTAAGTCATCTTAAATTTCAGCATAAAGTTAGGTTAGTTAGCTATTACATATTTAAGCGTTAATATGTTTCTTTTGTCATAAAATAGTTAAAACATTTATATGTTTTTATTAAACATTTCTAAAACGATCCAATAATCTAATATTAGATACAAACTTATGCAGTTTTAATTAGTCATGTGGATGTGGTAAATGAATATGCACTCATATTATATACCATGAATCGAATGAAAGCAAATAATTATTGTTAAAAATTAAATACACTTAATATATATTTCATAATATTAAAAAGATCATTAAATTCCTCGAAAAGGTTTCACTGTTACGTTGCTTGACCTAGTTTCACGCCCACAGAGGTGACATAAATGTTTTATTTTTCCACCTTAACCACTAATACATTTTGTAAATTTCTGATGACCCGCGTAATATTTATGAATAAATTAGGTAAAAAAAAACGCCCGGACTCGCTCTATTAACTCTACCCAGCAGTTCGATCAGGCTCGGGTTCGTCCCCTGTTTGTCCCTTGTCGGTGAAATGTCGCCACAACAAAGGCGAAAGTTACATTATTCCGAGATGAGTGTTTTTCGGTTTCTAAAAATAAATATAACTGTGAAGCGATTGCGTTACGATACTAAACACGTTTGTAGGCTTGATAAAGTCAAATATAGATATCTTAAATATGTATGAGTTTACGTATAATAAGATTGTCGTTCGTCCTTCACATTATTATATATTATACGTGTAACGTTTTCTGTGTCTATGTGTTAATAATATGTATTTGTATAATACAAATATTATTTAATTTGTAAGTCCTCTATTGTCTAATATCCGTAACACAAGTGCTTTAAGTGACTTATCAGTCGGATCAAGCGAGGTCAGGTCAATGCATGATATATGTAAATTTACCTTTTTTACGTATTAAGTCTAGAAAAAAAAGTCTAGAATTAATTATATGTTAAGCATTAAAACAATTAAAAAATGGAAAATGTTCTTTATTATTTTATATTAAAAAGACATTCTTAATAATGGTATATTTAAATGTAAAAAATGAGTTTAGTAAGAGTATCGTCGAATATTTTTTATTATTTAGTAGTACAAATAGAACTCAAGATACTTCATATGGACACGTGTTGTGAGAGTCTTATAATGAACACGCGGTGTACTGCTGATATACATAACAAGTCGACCAACACGATGACGTGTATAAGTTTAACTCATACTTTACTAGAGGGCGTTGTACCGAGTTACATCTCGCAAACAAGATTTGCAGCGCGAGGGTATATAATACGAAATTAAGGTCGAAAACGGTGCCATCAGAAGGGTCTTAACTGACTCGACTGAACAGCGAGTGATGAACTTAGGATATGAATTTTCGTGATTCAATTCCGCTCGCTGTCAGGTCAACTATCGCAGACCTGGCAGTTGAATATCTGACGCTGTTTTTTGGCCACAAACTTTAACTATAAAATATCACAATCGAAGAGATTAAAATCGATCAGCTGCATTACGGTTATTAAAATTTAGTAGATTTGTGTTTTTACGAGAGTAATTGGTATATGGGTAGTCTTAAGAATTTGAATAGTAATTTTATGCCATCATTTTTTTTTATCTAATGTAGATTACCATTTTCGCAATTTTAATGATAATCATTGAGTTCATTGAAAAGTTACATTTGGGGTTGCCGATTTTAGAGTATGCAATTTTATTTTTTTTGATGTGTAGGGTAAAGCTAAAATCAAGTTAGTGGGGTCGCCAGCCTTGTCCCACGGCCGCCATCTTGAAAATAGGGGCTGAAATGGTTTTTTACGGTATATCTCTTAAACTATTTAATAAAAACATTTGTCAACAATTCTTGTTGGAAATTTAATTTCTCTACAACTTTGATCCAGTAACTTTTGTCGTAGAACTATAAATAAAAAAATTATAAGCGAAAATCTTTGAAAATTCGAGAATAAAAATAATATTTTTCAATGTAACTTTCTTTTTATTAATTTAACGAAAAAAATATATCTGATCATTTTCGTAGATCGTTTTTTGAGGAACAACTTTCACCCGCAACATGTTTTCATTAAGTCAATAGCTAAGGTTTTACAGCGCTCCGTACTGAGTACTATTTTTCAGTACTCTCAACAATACCTATAGTATACGTGTGCACTAATAATATGTAATATGTTTGTTTTTAATTTTTTTGACTCTATTCCCCACCACCCACGAGGTAGAGTCTAGAGGCGCGTTCTTTACAAACAAAACATCATTATGATGGAATAATAAAAAAAGTACACTTAAAAAGTCTAAATGCTAATAAAAAGAAGTTATTACTGAAGTTTAAATCGTATCTAAAATTATTCGATATCGTCTTCATAATTAAAAACAGAATAAAATACATCCGCACTTCTCCACGTGTATACATATGTAGCACAACTAAAAGATATAGGTTAAGCGACAACTTCAACACAATGTTATGAGCTGTTCTTACAATAACAGGGGTTAGGAATAATAATAACAATAGCGGGCAGCTGTTCTTTTATTCCCTCATGCTTACTAAGGTATTTTCTACCCAAACAGTATTCTTGGTTGGCTATCAGATTTTTAAATAATTTTAAAAATTAATAATTGTTAAATTCTGTTATGGAGTGAAAAAGAGCCAATAATTAATAGTTAATAATATAGTTAAAAATTTATAATAAAAAATTATAATAATAAAATAAAAAAAAACAAAATCACTGATTACATATTATTAGTGCACACGTATAATATAGGTATTGTTAAGAGTATTGAATATATTACTTAGTTCGGAGCGCTGTAAAACCTTAGCTATTGACTTAATGAAAAAATGTTGTGGATGAAAGTTGTTTCTCAAAAAACGATCCACAAAAATGGACAGATATTATTTTTCCGTAAAAATGATAAAAAGAAAGTTACATTGAAAAATATTTTTTTTCTCGATTTTCTAAAGATTTTCGCATATAAATTTTTAATTTATAGTTCTACTACAAAGAGTTACTGGACCATAGATGTTGAAAATTTTATTTCCAACATAAAATATTAAATTTTTTTTATCAAATAAATAGTTTAATAAATATACCGTAAAAACTGGCGGCGGTGGGAAAAGGGTTGCGACCCAACAAACTTATTTTTAGCTTTATAATGACCCTTTCTTTTACATAAAAAAAATAAAATTGCGTCCTCTAAAAACGCAAGGTAGGGCCTAAAAGATGTAACATTTCAATGGACTAATTAAAGAATATAACAAAAAAACACGTGTTTTCAGCGCCTTCAAATTTGACCTGAACAGTTAATCACACCTATACCTAGGTAAGAACTTTTTACAAGGCGTTTTAAGTTTGCAAACAAGGAATAAAAAAATCGGTTGTCTGTAAAGTCGGTTTACTGACTATAGTTGAACGTGAAAACGTCTAAAAAAAAATACTGATGGAATGGTTGCATTATTTCAAACGTTTTAATTTTATTTATGAAAATGTATTATTGTATAGCAGCTGTCCGCGCAGGCGCATCGCTAACTCGAGTATGAGAGAGACAGATGTCGAACGCTGCCGAACGCGAGGCCGATTGTGCCTCTTTGCCGTTCGTTCTGCGCTCTCGCAGGTAACGCCACATGAGTCATGTTTTTTCGTGCCTGCAACCGACTCCATCGAATTATAAGACGTTGCCACGTCAATAATACAAATAGTTATTTAAATAATGTGTGGTTAGTTTATAGCAAAATACAAAAAAATGTTAGTAATTGTAATACTCATACAGGATTTTCATAAGATTTTAGCAAGTAGTCTTAAAGGTTTATCGATTCCAATCAAGTTGAGAATTTATCAGCCTTTATACTTTAGATTTAGTAAGAAAGAAGAATAGGACTAGTAGAAAATAGAAGAAATATAAAACCTAGAGGTCTTCAAAGTATTTTTACATACATACTGAGTACCTATATTTTGTATACAAGAGTGTGATATATGTTATTATATGATTTTTTTAAACGTACTTTTATAATGTATTAGTTGACATATTAAGATATTTAGTTAATAAACTTATTTTAGCAATGTAAATCTTTAACTTCTATGACCTAAGGTTGTTTTAATTTTAAAATTCCTACCTATTTTAAATTTTTAAATCATGAACTTCGAATATACTTGATACTGAAAACTCTACTGAAAATGCACGACTTAGAGCCTTACCTATTAACAACTGTTTGATATAAATGTAGAAACACAATAGTATTACCCTGCCAGTTGAAATGTCATTTAGGTGAAAGATTAGTTCATATACGAGTATACCATCCTCACAATACTTGCTTGCATGCTTCATGAAAAACGTTAAATTAACTAACCAAGAGAGACGCGGTTTTTTAAAAATCTGTTCATTGTTAAAAGAGCGGTGATATAATTAATGATTATAACGTAAATTTGTCCTATATATTAAAAGAGTTGTGTTATAAGTTTGACGTGTCCGTGTGTGTGTGGGTGATGAGCCGATTCTTTTTTGTTTGAAATGTGAATTAGTTAGTCTGTGTGTAAAGACATTACTCCCTCAATATGTGTATTAAATGAAAGGGTTTGGCTTGTATAGTATATTAATTTTTTTTACATTTCGTATCCAAGATGGCCGCCGACACACAAAAAAAGATTTATTAATTTTTGTAGTGTATTCTTTTTGAATTCCATTTTGTTATTTAAGCTACTATATATACACATACATGTAAGTACTCTTACAAAGGATTTCTGTGTTGGTAGCTCACTCTCATCTATTTCTACCTCCAAATAGCAGTATTCGCTTGAAGGGTGGAGAGCCCAACCGTTAAAGTTATCGGAGGCGACTGCGGCGCTCGGCGCCTCTGTCGCGGTAACTGGGTGGAGAGCCATTGAAATTACTGGGTAAATATGACTTAGTACCTATCTTCAATTCACAGGGTTGGCGACACTCTAGTGATATCTTTGTGATGTCACTAGAGTCTATAGGCTGCGGTCACGTTTACCGTTTAGTGGACCGTACGTTTTTTAGCTGACTTTATAATGTAAAAGAAAATCTACCTGGCATGGCAATCAACAGTTCCGCAGGTGAGCAGGTGACGCAGAGTGAGTCTCAAAATATAAAAATACTTGCGGTCCGTCTCGACTTTGCACAGACAGACAATTATTTAAATATTTGGGTTTACGTCGCTTAAAGCACTTGTCTGTACATCAGACTATAAAATAATCAAAAATAGACAACTTAAATATATATATTTAACACCCAGACACAGAAATAACATAAATATCATCATATAAATATTTATCTTGGGTGGGGATCGAACCAACGACCTTGCGCACAAGACAGGATCCATATGTGCGCCATCGGACACGATATAATAACAAAACATATTTGTCAACGGTTCGGTTTTTCACGAGAGAAAACATTAAATTCCAAACTAAATTGATGGCCAGCGCAGAAATTGGAACACTGACAAAATTAAAGTACGGCAACTAGGGTACCTACATGCTACTTTTTTTGTACTCCAAACGATATGCTATTTTAAAACAAAGAGTTTTAAAAAAATTTTGACACAAAAAATTTACCTATCAATAAAAAATCTTCTTTTAAATATTTCCTGATATATATGTTAATATTATGTGACAAATATAAATGTATGAATTAGACACTTATTTACGTAGAGAAAATAAGTATGTCTAATTCATACATTTTTGAGTTATTTAAAAGTTACAAAAAAGTTAAATTAATAGTATTTAATTCTATAACAATGTCATCTGTTTTTTTTCTTTTACAGTTTCTATTATACTTCTATCAGGTTTTAAATTCACAATAAAATTTAATGTTTTTGCATGCATATACATTACCAGATTTTAGTTTCCTATATATCGGCAAGCTAATGTGATAAATAATATAATTATAATAATATATTTATTCAAAATCAACATAACAATGCTTAGTTTTATTCAGTACATTATTTATAAAAATTGGTTTTACATAAACAAAAGCTTTCATTCCTGTTTGTATTTAAACACAACACAATGATGAGCGGGTTTGCGTATGAAACTTGTAGGCGTTTGGTGCGAAAACATCATTTACCGTTATATTTTGGACAAATCTTTATTAATTAGAACTTACTTGTTAAAATGCATTCAGTAGTTATTGCGCAAAAGTTGAAATGTACGTAAAGGTAAAATTTCAGAATGGATACACCGAATTGGGTAACTCTTTGTTTGTAATTGTCGAGACTAGGTTTGAAAGAACAGGATGAAAACTCCCACAGTAGCGAGATTAACAGACAAAGACGGGGCGGGCCACTAGTTTAAAATAAAGTTGTACACACTGACGGAGGTTTATAAGTAAAAAAGAATACGTATGCAAAGTATGGGAATCGAAGGGTAAATATTGGGAACAGATATCCAGTCGATTTTATCTGTCCCGAGCGGATATGAGCCGGATGCGCCGCGGGAGACTGCTGCTTCGTTGATATTTGCGGATTTTATTAGCTAGAATAAAGTACTTCGGCAACCAAGGACTGAAGTGGAAAAATATTGAGAACCAATCAGCCGTACCTACCGCTATTCCACAATACAGGGCTCTCTGGGCTGTTCGTGAATAACCAAAGTACAATTATTTACAATTGGCAATAATAAATAACAATATTTTATAGATATGAATGTATATTTTTTTGTGAACCGTTAGAAGTTTGATACAGAAAACCTGACTCATTTCATATGCCGACTAACAGCGACCCGCGGTTTCAACGCGTTCCCGTGCGTATAATCAATAATAAAAATAACCGACCGACCAGAACCGACAGATGGCGGTATATCCATCTCTATAGCTCTGTCTCAATCTCAATTATTAAACAGGTGGCGTTTACAATAGTAGGTGCCGATATTTTGACTCGCATATTATTATTATTTACATACTCATAAGTTAATTTTTGGGACATAACTGACCCATTAGCAATTGCATTTACAAAAGGGGATGTCGGCAATTAATATTATTATTAGGAACTTATAATCCAAATATATTATTCTTATTTAACTAACTATTAAGCCCCCATTTAAGCGATGATTTAAAAAATATTTTACAAGTTTTTAAGGACTTTGAATTAAGCATCTTCACGCTGAATTTCATTGATCTTTATTCAACTCTGCCGGTACCACACGGCCAAGAACATTTATAACGAGTTAATTCGATTAACTTCAAAAACGGCAAAGTTTCAAACTAACTTTGCACCCTCGTTTTACCTCCATAAGAGATGAATATTCAAAAATCATTACTTAGTGCTACGTTATAAGAAAAAAATTCAAGTTTCCAATCCTTATAGTTTAGATCCTGCGTTGATATGAGGTCATTCAGCTTCTCCCTTTATATTTAAGGAGTATATATATAGAGAAGAGAGGATATATATATATATATATATATATATATATATATATATATATATATATATATATACCCCATATATAGATTATAGAGTTCTTAACTTACGTAGGCTATCCATAATTTTTATTAGTGAAGTTTTCAGTATATTTGTTACAAACGTACCAAAATTTTATTGGTAGGTACTAAACCATTTGGAACCCACATTATGCAATTCACACGGACCGAATTGAATCCACTCAATCTTTACGCGAATGTTGAACTTGCGATGTGGGGGAAGAAAAAGGTACTGTGATACTTAAATTATAAAATATCATATCACTTCATAACCGTCGCGCATTACTAGATCTGATGCAGCTCTATAAAATTATTGACGCTAGCTTAGACACACGCAGGCCGAAAATATTTTCAATATCATTACACTTTACACCGGAAAATTAAATCTTATCACTAGCCGCTAGCTAGTGTCGCCTCTATGAACAATTTTGGCCCGGTGTTGACGTTCTTAATAGATCGTATGTTTGTTTTCAACCGTTACTTGTAAATTTCCTCAAGCGCGACTCGCAGCACTGTTGTATATTATCTTTAATTAATTGTTTCATTTATATATTCCTTTTATTATGTTATAATTTAATTTTTTTATAAGTTATTATTATTACGAACGTATTTTATAAGTTACACTTTTAGTAACCTACCATAATAACCTAAATAATTACATATTTATCAAAAATCTCATTACCATTAGTATTATACTTTATAGAATATCATGTTTATGGAACTTTTTTTAATTTATATACAATATATTTTTTCCCAGTCCACCAATATAAGATTACAACGCGGTAAGTTTGTTTAATTAGATAATAGTGTCTGTTAGTATGTAGCTTTTTACTCACGATCTAATTGTTTTTATGTGTGTATGTACGTGTTAACGATGAAGATAAGCCATCTTTTGGTGGACTTAAGATGTGAAATCGCTATAGCCCGACTGAAATTTGGCCCAAATATCGCTTTCTTTACAAGTTAAAAACGAGCGGATGGTGGTTGTTGAGGGTGCCCTTATGAGGATATATTCGAGAAGGATTTGCTGTCTATACTTTTTATTCCTTGGGGTATAACGCTTTTGGTGCACTCACGTAAATTATTGAATTATAATTTATTTTTTTCTTTGTTATTTATTAAAATTTTTATAATACACTTCAGTTAAATATAGAGTATATATAATTATTATATTTTATTTTATATTAGCAGATATGTATGTTTGTGCATAAATATAAAAATAACGGTTAGCTTTATAAATACGTAAAGTCAGGTCCAATGGAAAACTAATTAACAAAACCATGGTTTGAAAGTGAAAAGACCCGCATAAAATCATATTTAATAAAGCAGAACCTGTTTCAACTTAATGTAAACTCCATTAAGTGCGTTCTCAAATTCGAGCTTACTTAACAATTTTCAATTTTAACTTAACGACTCCGCAGCTTCTGTAGCCCTTCCAAGTTGGAACTAGATTAGCAATTTAGTAAAAATAATATGTAATTAAGTAATATCGACCTTTTGCTGAGAGTTTCTAATTAAATATAAACGCAGGTTGTTTGTTTAGGCTGGTGTAAAAAGGTTGCATTAGTTAATAGTGTGTAGAACCCGCCAGAAGCGGTAATTATAATACATACTTATTATTATAAATTAGTTGGTTGCACTTGGTGCTTGCTCATAGCAGATCTAAGCAGTGGAATATTCTGTGGGTCTTAAAACCTGAGAGACTCTCTGTTTAAGGTCACATCATATCAAAATATCAATGTCCAATTATTTGAAAAAAAAATCTAATAATTTTGAAAACAGCAATAGATTATAGATTAAAGAACGATGTAATAAGAGATCGATGTGGTGTAAAAGATGATGTTATAACCACAATAGAGATAGAATGATAGAGCGAAGGCAATAGAAGAGTTAGTATGGGATGACCTAGGCGAACATATCTTAACTAGGTATAAGAGGTATTAAAGAAGGGCCAGGCCAGTAGTACCAAAAATAAACAACGTGTATGAAAGGACTAATGTGAGTAGGGAAAGCGAGAGAGGCATGCCAAGATTGTAACAAGTGGAGATCCATAGTCTCTGTCTACCCCGATGGGATACAGGCGTGATGTATGGATTTATACCTACTTACTACGCTAAACCCGAGCATTGTAGTCGCAGTTCTAACCTAACCTTTCTAACCTAGCCATTTAGTTTCAGTTGACCCTATTAATATTATTTAATAAATGTATTGTCTCATGAAAAGTTTACTAAACAAAAGTACGTAATGTTTTGATATTTTTGTAAAACAATAGAATACCCAAAATATCTCATGACCAAGTTCCGTTATACTCTTTTTATATACAACAAAAGCATGACTTTACACATTAGTACTTCGAGTAACCTATTTTCTTCTCCAAGCTCCTATCACTTCCAAAATTAGTTCTTCGGTTAAGTTGTGCCGGCGTAACAGACAGACAGAGGATATGCTAATTTCAAGCTGTTATAATTTGCGAGCGGTGTTGTACAAATTTAGTGGTATAGGGTGAAAACCCGATAAAGCTGTGTTTTTTCATAAAATAAAATGTCTCTATATCTTACACAACCAGGTGGTAAGTAGATTTAGAAATGAAACATGGCAAATTCTCATAAATTATAGCCTACTGTTACTCTGATGTATGCGCTATATTTATTACTGTAATGTTTTATAAAAATCGATGCAGTTGTTGTGTAAAAAGTAATAAACGTACATCTACCCATCCATACTCACAACTTTTCGCGTTTAATATTTAGTATAATTTTAATATTTAGGTACGGCAAAATAAAATGGAACTAAGAAAACAAAATTTGTATAATTGTACGTATGTAACATAAAAAAAACTCTAGTAGAAAGCTATCATCTAATAACATTGTTTATTTTTAGTCCTAATATTTTTACAGAAAGAACTACGCGGACACTCGTGCCGTATCATAACAAAGATATCATTAACGTTCTGGTAACTTAGTAACCTGAAAATAATGTGTCATATTACCCAGTGATTTTACTGCGTCTGCTACCCTACAAAGTAACTGGCACACAACGATGTAATTACCGCGTATAAATGTTAAATACGTGTTTTTAACGTTTCTATAAATTTATTAATATTTGATTGCAACCTAAATATATTTTCCAATCGCACTATAACGTACGTACTTACTTAATGCTTACTAATACTGAATCTTTTAGTAACATAACAGCAAAATAAGTTTTAAACTTAAATAAAATCTCTACATTTTTGCAAAAAATCATTTCAATAGTTTAGTCAGCATACAAAGATTTTGTTTGTTGAAAGTGGACAGTACGATAAAACACTAATTTAATAAGTGGACCTTATAACTTTTATAGATAATACTCACTAATATACATTTTACACAGCGTAATTTTTTTTTTGACGTGACAACGTCGTATAAATGGATGAAGTCGGCTGCACGCACGAAAAAACATGATTCATGTGGCGTTACCCCATTCTGAGGCGTTCCGTTTAAGGCTTGAAGAGCAAGCGAGAGCGCGGGACGAGCGACAAAGAGGCATAATCGGCCTCGCGTTCGGAAGCGTTCGACATCTGTCTCTTTCGCACTCGAGTGAGCGATGCGCCCGCGCGGACAGCTGCTATACAATAATACATTTTCATAAATAAAATTAAAATGTTCTTTTGAAAAATGCAACTATTTCATCAGTATTTTCTTATAACCTTGTCACGTTCAACTATCGTCAGTAAGACTTTCCAGACAACCGATTTTATGCCTAAAAATATGTGATAGATGTTATACGTAACTATTATTAAAACAAACTTGGACTGATTCAAATCTACAGTAGATTATTGGAAAGCGCCTATTATTTTTGTATAAGCAATTACTTATTTATAAGACTTAGTTTGTATTTTTGTCTAACATGTCTCGCGTTCAAAACGTGACCAGATTAAAAAAATATTTAGTTTTAAGGCACATCATAATTTTTGATTCAAATGAGAAAAAAGTATTGTTATATATAAAGTTATTAAAAAAAACACGATCTATGAAATAAATTCATTAGCGTAAAAATATTCGATACGATGCCGAAAATTATAGACATAAATTCCTGAACAAAATAAATAATCTCTTAGGAATTGTCTTATGTCTATAACGTAGTCAAATTTAATAAAGGTGCAGTTGTTTACTCATACAAGACAAACTGCCTTATTCACTTATTTATTTTTTGTATAGACATTGTACGAAATTGTAACCTTTGAGAAGGCTTGTATTCATTTATAAGAGCTCAGTAATCTCCAAATAACTTTGAGTGAGGTATCAAAGTACTCATATAATGAGTGCGCGAATTAATTTGCTCCTTGTGGAAGCGTTGCTGATTTATAGGGTGCCTTTTAATTACAAACTGGCGTATTATTATTACTTATGAATAGATAGACGTACCAAATAATCGAGGTTATTAAATATTGCTTATTAATTTCAATGGGGGTGGGCTATGGCTTTTATTATTTTGTTAGTAATAATACAAATAATTCTAGGCAATTAGTTTACAATATAAGCTAACTTTAATGGAAGTGATATTGATCACGTCCAATGGCTAAGTCGCTCGACGAATCTACTTTTATTTCTTAGTGCTACTAGCGACTAGCCTGGCGTGTCCATTTTGAAATGTATCTGATTTTGAATTTTTTCATTTTAGAAGTTAAAGTGTCTGTCATATTTATCTATTAATAAAACAATTATTATTTATGACCATGCCAATTGAAATCATGCCTTATCGAAATTGCTGAATTGTGTAGCCAATATATGTAATAGACTATCCTGTTGGATAATACCTCTTTTAATCCAGATTTACTTTTAATTCATTTCCTTCCGGAACGAGCTAGCTTTTTGGAAAATTTGTTTACTTTCTAAGTATTTATTTACCTGTTTCAACTATCTCTACAGTACGTAACAAATCTTAACTTATTTGAAGTAAATATGTCGATGTTCATATATTTATGTATATAGTTTAAAAATGTAAAAAGGAAGGATAAATATATAGAGAGAAAGTTTTAAGGCGAACATACTTTAACCAGGTAAAAAAGTTATTAAGGAAGGGTCAGGTCAGATGTACTTAGATAAAATAAGCGTGTATGAAGGACTATTGCAAAAAACTGAAGCGATAAAGATATGTCAACGTCGTAGCAAATCGACACACAGTCCCTGCCTTACCCGATGGGATGGTGTGATGTATGTATTTTGTTGAATGCTTCGGTTTGTCATTTTGTTTATGTATATCTTTGTTATCTGTTTAAAATTGATTAATTATGGTATTTGACTACGTTAATACTAACGTAGTCAAATAAACTAAACTAAACTATACAGTTTTAACATATTTTCTGACGCTCTCTCATAATCTTTAAAGTTAGCAAAGTTTATTGTCTAGTATTTCACTTAATTTCTGAGTACTCGCCGCTGCATGGGATATTCGCAGATTTATACGAACTAGATTGCGAGGATTTTGAACGAATCGTCAGTTATCGAGTTTCCAGGATTTGTAATTCCTCGTAGACTACGGTGGACACCGTAGTTCTTTTAGTTTTTTTTTACAAAGTCAGCAAACAAGCATCTGGTCCGCTTGATGGTAAACTTGTCGCAGTCTATAAAAGCTAGTGCCATCACATAGTTATAACCAGCGTGTCCACAAGCCTGTGAACTTAAGATACTTTCTCACATTTACGCAGTAATTTCACTGCCTCTCTCACCCTTTAAACCTCCCTCTATAAAAACACCCTTTAAAGACCCTTTATTAAATACAAAAGAATTACTCAGAAGACAACCTGATGTATGCCAGCTTATGAACACTAAATCAGCCTTGATAAGAAGATTCTTTTGTTATCAAGAAGGAAATCTATACAATAAAATCCATAAAATTCTGTCAACTGTTACAAAAAGCAGTAAAGAGCCGATGTTGTAGTGGATAGTTTGTAACCTGTATTACATTTATTCAACTGATTTGAAAGTGGGTTAAGTGCAAGGCAGAACCAAATAGGACTTAGAGAATCTCCCTGGAAAATACCATTTTCAATAGGAATTTCGTCTGAGCGGTGGGTGTTGCTATTAGTAAATAACAATGTAGTTCTCCAGTCAGCCATGGCATTCTCCAAAAACGCAATAATTGTTGGATTCACTTTATATATTTGTAAAATATGGATAAGCCAAGAGTGAGGGACGCTGTCAAACGCCTTTTTATAGTCAATATAAGTAATATTTAAATTTCTGTTGTGTTTTTGCGCATGTTTAAGTATTATAGAGTCTAATATTAATTGCTCCTTACATTCCATGTGATTACGTCTGCAGCCTTTCTGTTCTTCTGCTAAAATGTTTTTATTTTCTATGTGGTGATACAATTGATTTGTAATACACGATGTAATTATTTTGTATAAGGTTGGTAAGCAAGTAATAGGTCGGCATTGCGACGGGTCGTTAGAAAAAGATTTTTTAGCAATCATAAACGTAATTCCTATTGTTAAGAACTTTGGTATACTTACTGAATCTTTTATGATATCTGTTATTGCTGTTCCTAATATGGGATGTAATTTCTAAAAGTTTTTATACCAAAAAGTATGTAATCCATCTATACCAGCAGCTTTCCAATTTTTCATTTTATTAACTACCAGTTCAATTTTTTCCCTGTCAATATCTTGGAATACCATTTCATTGATACCCTGCAATTTTTCTTATTCTTCCTTTATCCAGTTAGCTTTATGATTGTGATCACTCTGTTTTTTCCAAATATTAGTCAAGTAGGTTTTGAAACTGTCATTTGCCGGAATCTCTTCACAGTTAGTATCTGTTACAAATTTATCCTGTTTTAATTTTCTGCAAAATACTTTGTTTTAATTTTCTGTAAAATAATTTGTTTTAATTTTCTGTAAAACACTTTGTTTTAATTTTCTGTAAAAAACTTTGTTTTAATTTTCTGTAAAATAATTATTTTCTGTAAAATACTTTTATTATTATTATTATTATACCAATGTCGACGAACTTTGTAAGAGGTCTACCTTATGTAGTTTTAACGGCGGGTTTTGGTAGTTCTCGTAGGAGACCGCATTAGTGTCTTTAAAGATCTTTATTCTCATACGAATCTACATTTATTTACAATGAGATATTACAGTTATAACAAATAATATACAAATTAGCTGTTACTCCACTCCAAATACAATTTCAGCCTATTCCGAAACATATTTATACTCTCACACTCCTTTATGTTGTTAGACAGCTCATTGAACAGCTGTGCTCCTCCAAACAGTACAGTCTTCTTTCCATAGAGAGTTTTAGGTGCCGATAGTTGCACTTTAGTGGATCTAGGAATCGCAATATGTTAATCCTACCGATTATCAAACGACAGACAGTAATGTCAAAGGCAAAAAGGTCACATCAGAGTAGTTATAATTAAAATTACTTTTCATAATTACGATGGAAGGAATTAAATAATAATAAAAACATTTAATGACACTTAAAAAAACGTAACGTTACTCTATATTCAGCAGAGCTATAATGATGATGACGATGGTAAAATATAATTATCATGATAATGATAATTAAAGCAGCCGTAGAACGTCCACTGGCCTCCCTAAAGAAAGGAGAATATTGCCTGTAATTGCCACTTGTCAGGCGTGGCTTTGCGATGAGAATACTGCTGCCCATCCCCGCCCTGTTACATTACATGCGGCACTTACTTCATTGGATGAAATATAGTTAAATAAATAAAAAACCTTAAGGTGTAGAAACCAAAAATATGTTCGGCAGATATACTGGTCTATATTTTATCAATTCAGTTTTCGCCTGTGGGCAACCGTAACTTTGTAAAGAAGGTCCGTGGGATGTTTTATTTATAAGTTACCTCAACGTATCTCGCAAATTGCATATTTATTTAGGTTGATAAAATAATCAGGATACAAAGGGTCCAAAGATTAATGAGAAGATACTTGCAAAACAACAGTTAAATTATCCATTTTAAATCCAATTTATAAGGGAGTATGGCTTAAGTTTCTGTGTTTGTACAAGCAATAACATTTTATTTATGAGAAAAATCTTTCATGCATGCCTATTGATTTTAGTTAAGCGACCAGCAAAGTAAAAAGTAAAATAGTGCCAACCTGTGACATTTAAAAATATCTCCGTATCAAAACGGATAGCCAGCGGTATTTTCATACTTAGTCCTTATGCTAAATAGCGAGTATGGACTGCAGGAGCCCTATCGCCACGCTACACGGCAGAGTAAAATAGTACCTCTGCCAGTATCAGATGTCGTTAGAGGCGACAAATGTTCCAGAACCAATAGATGGCGGTATATCCATCCATCCGAGGCAGTATTAAGGTGAATTAGGTTAACTTTATACTTTATGAGTTTAAATTAAAGTCCTAAGGTGTACCTACTTTTAAGTCAACGACAAAAATATAAAAAAGCGTCTTTTTATTCTAAGAATAACTAAATATGTTTAAAATAACTTTTGATTGTTATTAAATTATTGAAGTAGTCCAAATCTATTAGAATGTCATACAACGATACTTGAAAGTAACTAAATATATGCTTTAAGTTTTCATTATCTATCTGTAACACGGACTTTTATACATTGTAATCATTTTTTTTTGGCAAAAATTTCTCATTCTATATCCCTGGGGATTAAGAATATTTAATACCCGGTTGTAATGAGTAAAATTTGGAAACTATTACCAATAATCCTTTTGTTATGAATTATTACAAATAATCATTACATTAGCTTACATATAGGTTATCTCAAGAGATCTCTAAAATAGGACCGTTTGTATATTGAATGTATCTAACGCAATCCTGCAAATATTAGTCAGACCGTGAGTATCCAAATCTCATAGGATATTTGGAAAGGTAAGGTGAGAAACATACAGACTTCATATATTAAAATAAAACATATATGCAACAATATAAATATATTTTTCTACATTTGCGGGTTTTCGTACATTATAAAACTTTAACAATGTTAAAAAATGGTCGAATTTTATTATTGAAAATAAAAATTACAATATTTTGTTCCATCTTTTAATTACTTTACACTAATCGTTTTTACTCTTGCAAATTGTTGCTTTAACAATGTTAAACAAATACCACAACACAGTATGTATAAAAAAGTATTGGTTTGAGATTTAAGTAAGTTCAGTTCACGCTCGGCTGTGCGAAAGCTCGCTGACATGGTTATAGGAAAACCAATAAGAGGTATCGCACGGACGCAGTCCGGCACACTATTACACTATATACACGGCCAGATATTTGGTTCTACCGGTTAGGACATCGTATTTAAAGTGGACGAATAAAGGGGGACAGAGTGACAGAAAGAGGGGCGAAGGGAGGCGAAGCATATATTGGCTTCATTGCTGCTCGAAGATTTGGAAGTTGCTAATCATGCAAGAAAATATAGGAAGGAGTCATATATCTAAAATAACCAGCTTTAGAACCACGACTTTGATTGTATAGACATCATTATGTGCCGTATTACATGGGAATTCAAATTGGGATTAAAATTGAATTGAACCCTGAACTTCAGAAGGTGTACAATCTGTCGAGGACGCCAGGTCCGACAGGGCTAGTGAAATGTCGTGAAAGTAACTGATGAAAATAAAATTGAAATTTCTCTAATGTTACATAAACGGTATTGAACTATCATTCTCGATATCACTCCTTTACGAGTATTTCTCAAAATTCTGAGAGTACGAATGCTGAGTCCTTAATGCGAGTACTATTTGGAAATATTTGGAGTTTTCGTGAAAATCTCTAGTTCGGATCCACTTGTTGCCTTACTGACAGTATACTTGATGATCCTTGAAGCTATTTTGTTATTTACAAGTATAACTTGGATATAGAGGTTCTCAAACACATTTCACATACGTAAGTAAACATTTTAGAATGTATGCATTCAAAATATCTTATATATAAATTTCTCGTGTCACCATACTCTTCTGAAACGGCTTGATCAATTCTCATGAAATTTTATATGCATATTCTGTAGGTCTGAGAATCGCCTAATATCTATTTTTCATACCCCAAAGTTATCCAACCCTAAAAATTATTTTTAATTTTATGGACATTTTTAATTTTTTTTTATTATGTTGCATTAAAAATACATTTATACAATTATAAATTCACTTTTCTGCCACCAACCCTAATATTATCATAGTCATTTTAGTAACATTATATAATTTGATTGCTAGAACAACTGGGACAGGTAGTATTATATAAATGAGAGTTATATTCAAATTTAGTCGATTTAATTGATATATTTACATTACAGGTTGAACTTATACAGAGTTCGTCTGAATTGGTACCTCTCTCCCACCTATTTCGACCGCCAAACAGCAGGGCTATCTTCCTGGAAACCCTTCAAAGGAAATAACGCTATTTCGCTTTTAGAAAGGCAGTAAATTACTGGTTACATATATCTTCCAGTCATAGTTGCCAACACGCTAGTAATATCTCTGGGTTAATAAGAGGGTCAATATGTTGCGTAGACGCTTTCTGTCTTGCGGGCCGTATGCTTGTTTGTCAACTTTATCATATAAAAAAGCCTTAACATTATAAATACTTTAATAAAAATAGGTTTTATACAAGTGCACAAGTAGATTTTTGTTTTCTCATACCGTTTATTTGTGCTGAGAAAAAACTTTTATTTTATTATTATTATATATGGCTGGATCAGGCAGTAGCATTCTTATCGCGTATCTACCTGAAGGACTCTAAGAGGAGGTCTGTATCCAGCAGTGGACTTTCTACGGCTGCCTTGATGATTATTAGTGTTATCTACTAAAAGCTACCAAAATATGAATCCTACAGCAATCAATACTAAAAACTGCTGGCATACGTTCTTAATTTTTTCTTATATGGAAACCTATAGTTTTAGTACCATCTAGAACATAAATCAAAATATTAATGAAAAAAGTTGTATAAACATTTATATCACAGACCAAATCACGTTTTTTCTTAGTTGCTGTAATTAGACCACGGGAATTGATGCAATTTCAGTTCCCGCAAGACTTGCTCAACTTTTTTAGTGGAATAACGCACCGGAACAACACTTAAGCGTGTTCATTGATGTGTTTCTTTTGACGTAAGTATAGAGTACGCAATAGCATGAGCAAAAGTATTTCTGAAAATTATTTTCTTTAGACAAGGATTTCACCGCACATTAGGTACATATAGTGACAGATTTATGAAATTCAATAGGACTACCCTTGATATTAGACGCAAGCAGACATAACATTTATATTGCAAGCAGTAACAAGCAGATATATTAGAGTCCACCATTACTTACAGCAATTACCCTAAATTACATAATTTGTAATCCTCAATTATATTCACTAAAAAATTATTACAACTACACTTTACATTGTAATCCTATAGTGCCCATGTAGGTAGTTCCGGGCACTATAGGATTGCTTTGATAATTTAGGTTAGTTGGGAAAGTAATGTAGGTAGGTAATATAACTAATACAGCAATTAAGGTTATTATTATTATTATTTTTAACACGATTCGAAATTTCTTTAATTGTGTTAATTTAACTTTATTTAATTATATCGGAGATGCATATTTTTAGGTGATTGTTTAGCAATTACTTTTATTATTATTTTTACTTTATCCATATACCAGCAATGTTTCTTATATGGTCAATGAATAATTCATTTATGGATCAAAAAAATAAATTTTACATCTTAAAATAATTGTTAATATTACTGATAGCTTTTGAAATTTCGGCTTCTTTTCTACGATTAACAGGCGAACATATTTACAGCAGGCAAATTATTAAAAATTAAATGCTCATAACTGTTAGAAATACACAGCATTCTAAACAAAGGGGTCGTCATCATGTCAGACGTGAACCAGGCGTCAGACAAACGTTCAAGCATATGAAAGCGATAGCAATTTTATTATTAACATTATCATCAAAGCCATTGGAAATGCACTGCTGGGCATAAGTCTCCCTAAGAAAGCGGGAATATTGCCCCTAATTACCGCGATGTGCAAGCGTTTTGGTAATCACAGAGCGTAGCTTACGCGACAGGGCTGTCCATCCCCGTATTTGAAGTACACAGCTTAAGCTAAATTTACCGCCATTTGTCGGTTCTGGAATCTTAGTCGCCTCTTACGATACCTGGTAGTGAGGGAGGTACTTTTTTACTCTGCTGGTAGATCTCGGCTTATTAATAAAGCACAGAACAAGTTGAGGGACAATAATACTTATAACTAACGGTCGTAAATTTTTAGAATGGAGGACATGTAGAAAGCGCAGGGAAGGACGTTCACCGACGGCGATCTTCTATAGATCAGTAAAATATACTATTTAAAAAACGGTATCCTTGAAAACTTAAACTGTACATTTTGTAAGCATAAGTAGGCACTATATTCGTGTAAAAATAGTTCAAAAATATTAATCAGAGGGCAAATAAAATACTAGCGATATCTAGTCACAAAATGTAAATAAATACTTCTAAAAAGATAAGTAAGCTTACAATCTTGACGGTCTGTCAGACGAAGGCGGAATTTTTTTCAAGCAATCAAACTTGTAGATCTACATTAATTCGGTAGGAGTGGGATAAGCATCTCTTTGGGAAACGTAATGGAAGTGGGGCTAATTTGATTTATATCAACCGAGGCTACGTACAGAGCTCTGTGGAAGTGATACCGAAAATATTTTTCAAGGGAAAGATTTATTTATTTTTATGCCTTCGCGTTTTTTGTCTAGATTATTTTGAAGTTAGATATACGTTAAGCTTTCTAATATTTGTACAGCAACAGAAAATATATAGTTATGGCTTTAAAAATACCTTTTCATATAATTAAAATTATAAAATATGTATATTTATTTATAAATAGAATATTTTACACCTGTTTCAATCATCCTTTTAGGAGATAAAAGGGGGGTGCAAAGTAGTATGTAAGTTTTGCAATTAAACGGGTTAAACTACGGATCACTGCTATTTATATATAATAAAGTGTAAATAAATAAAAATAAAAATGTTATAGGCCGATGAACGATCATTAGAGATATCGAAGAAAATCGGATATCATCATCATCATCAAATCATAAGACGTCCACTGCTGGACATAGGCCTCCCCAAGTAATCTCCAATAGGACTAGTTGTATGCGGCCCATGTCTAGCGTGATAATGCGGTTTTAGCCAGATCGTCTTTAACTATTATAGATCGACGCCCTACGCTGCACTTGCCGGCACGTGGTCTCCATTCCAGAACCTTACGACTCCATCGGCCATCGGTTCTGCGTACCAAATGCTCTGCCCACTGCCACTTCAACTTACTAATCCGCCGGGAAATGTCGGTAACTTTGGTTCTGTTACGAATCTTCTCATTCCTGATTCGAACGCGCAAAGAAACTTCGAGCATTGCCTTCTCCATAACTCGTTAAATTACTTTCAGTTCGCCAATAAGGTCAATAGAAAGAGACTACGTTTTGTTGCCAAAAGTCATTGCTAGTAACACACATAGGTCGAAAACTTTCGGGCTTAAATCTTCCATAGAGTCTGCCATGACCACAATATCGTCGGCAAATCGAAGGTGAGTGACGTATTCACCGGTAATGGTATGGAGAAGTGACATACACCTGTTTATCACCCCTTTTGAAATGAATAGCTTCAGAACTCTGCTCCTGTACTCGTCCCGACATTGTGACGTTGTCATACAAACACTTCAATGTACCGGTAGCCAATATGGCATAGCTGAAGAGATTCAAGCACAGTTAACCTCAACTCAAGTCTCAACCGAATCGAAAGCTTTCTCATAGTCCACAAACGACAAGCATAATGGCCTGTTATACGCTTCCGCCTTCTGTATAATTTTCCGCAGCGTAAATATATAGTCTATGGTACTGTAGCCTTTTTGGGAACTGACTTGTTCGGTTGGTTGGAAGTCATCAAACCTGCATTGGAGACGGTTCGAATGTTAATCGAATATGGAGGATGTATATTAGATCAACAGATGCCAAATAAACATTTCGGTTTGGTTTTCAGTCTGTCTTTCAGGATTTTTAGGACATGTATTACGCAATATTTTCTGGGACTTATGTTTCTGGAAACTTCTAAAGAATCATAAGATATTCAGTGATTTGTTTGATTAAAGTTTAACTATATTTTTCCACATGGAATTGGAGCGATTTATAACATGTAAAAGAATGCATAAGCGATGAATCCGCTGTAGAATTCAAGTAAACAAGAAATTTAATTTAACGTGCATGTAGCGTGAAAGTAATATTGTTACGCCTGCATTTATTTAATATGTGGATGAATTATTGCCCTTTATTATTATACCGTTCGTTTATTTGTTTTGAGAGAACTTTAGTTTTAACGAAATATTATTTTAACTTTGTGATTATACACTCATTTGCAAAAAAACGGGCAGTTTTGATTTTAATTCTTCTTTAAAATTTTAGTTTGATGCTCATTTTTACAGAAAACCACTTTATATCCTACATTTTTGGTGCGAAGTTCCAAAAGATAATATCGGTTTTCATAACTTTTAGTAAATTTTTATGAATTTATTTCATATTCTTAATTGTCAAAGCTTCATTTATTGATGTTTAGCTGTCTCAATAATGTTAGAGAAAGTGGCAAAAGCTACCAAAATTATTGCGCTGCTCGAAGAGGGTTGCAGCCATTGCTTCGTGGCTCAGAGGCCTGACAGCGGTATCAAGACACCGGTTCCGTCGAGAGAAGGCCTGGTTCTGGAAGAAAACCATGTACTTAACCACGGGATAATTTTTTTCGTTCGACACGTTTTCTCGTGAGTCACGCACGCATTGAGAAATCGCAAGTCTTCGTATGTAGACCTTAAAAATAACCTTGAAGCAGTAAGAAATGTGCATATTAGTCTAAAGACGGTCAGGAGGAGGCTTTCGCGGCCAATATACGCCTATCTATAGTCATCGCCCGGCCCGCGGCCCTAAATTAGTCTGTGAGCACAGAGTTGCCAGGCTTAGGTTTACTCGAAATTGAGAGTGACTACGATGAAGCCAGGATGAAGATCTGATCGGTGAAGATCGTCGTCGGCGAGTGCTACTAAGACGAGGAGAACGCTTTGCAGAGACTTGTTTTGAAAAAATCACACCTTATGGTGGGGGCTCTGTTATGTTTTGGGTAGGAATAAATTCAATGGATCGTACAGAGTTAGTCTTCATTAAAAACGGCTCACTGACTGGACATCGATACATAACGGAAGTTCTAATTCCTCATGCACAACCCGCATTGGCCGCTGCAGGCGAAGACTCAATTTTTATGGACGACAACGCTCGCGCCCCCCGGTCTGGCGATGTGGACGCGTATGTGCAAGAGGTCGTCATTTGTCGTTTAGATTGGCCAGCTTGAAGTCCTGACTTCAATCCTATAGAGCATGTCTGGGACGTTCTTAAACGACGCGTGAGATCAGTACAACCAGCTCCGCAGACCATCAGAGAGCTGAAGAATGTCATTACCGCGGAGTGGGAACGTATTCCACAAGCAAGTGTCCGGGATATCCTCGCTAGCATACCCAGACGAATGAGAGTGCCCGTTCTTCTGCAAAAAAGTGTATATATATATACGAAGATTGTATTGATTATTTAATAGATGGCGTAAGTTGATATTAGGTCTTCTCTGTGACTACACAAGACTTTTGAACATGTTCAGAAGTCAGAAGAAAGAGGATTCTTAATCCACATGACCTAGGTATAAAATGGAGACGAATGGAATTAGCTGAGAGCTAATGGCCGTAAGTTACCGAAACAGTAGAATAGTACCTCTCTCTATACAAGGTGTAACTAAGGTGCCAGAACCGATAGTAAATCCATTTGAAACTATGGAACTATGTAGCTCAAATGCATGGGTGGGGATGGGCAGCAGCATCCCCGTCGCGAAAGCTGCTTTCTGCAATTGCTAACACGTTGCCCAGCGCGACAATTATGTGCCAAATCCCTCCTTTCTTGGAGAGGCCTATGTCCAGCAGTCGACTTACCTACTGTGTGAAGACTCTTTAGGCATATAGAATCACTATTATGAACAGCAGTTAACACAAAAAATATCACAATTCGGCCAGATCTTAATCAAAATTCCACAATCAATTTGTGTAATATTAAAACAAGAAATCCCCTTACAAAAGGCGTGAAAGAAAAACATTGCAGTGAGCAGGAAATTAAACCTCGGCACATTTATCCTCACGAACGCAATCCTCACACCTTGCCGTCGGTAAAGGGTTTTTCTATTGCTTTATACATAACTAGCAGTGAAACGTGGTTTCACCCGGGTTAATTTGTAGAATTTTTATACTTTGCACTCTCCGTAAACCTCCTAGAGAAACGACTTTTGAATAAAAATTAACATCCGTTTCATGACTTTTGATGAACTTTCATACAGAGTTTCTTTCGAATATCTTTAAAAACTGCAATGTTTTATAATAACTTTGAACCCTCGTTTTACCCCCTTTGGGGGTGAATTATTAAAAATCCTTTCTTTGCGCTACGTTATAAAAAAAAACCCTAGTGCATAATTTCAAATTACTTATAGTTTAGGCTCTTATGTTTATGTTAGTCTGTCAGTCAATCAGTCAGACCCTTTCTTTATATATACAGATGTGCTTTATTTATTTATGTATAAGAACTAATTTATCTTATTTTATATAGGTTTTAGAGTTGTTAACTTGCTCATATCGTATAAATGGTTGCATATCATCAATTCCGATGTATTTTAGAATTTAAATTTAAGCCAGATACAACGATGCGTGTGAAATCTCACAATATGATTAAAATGTAGTAATACATTGAGTGATATCTCAATTCTACTGGAAGGTTTTACATAAATTTAAAGAAGAGGTAGTCGAAGGCGTATATTGACCAAATTAAAGACATCTCATGAAAAGGTCTAATGCGGCGTACTCTCAAGCGGCGCTCAAATATTAAAACATAAAGGGTCCGATGGCGCATTTGGTAGTGCCCTTATCGACCTTGGGTTTGATCCCCACTCTGGGAAACATTTATGATATGAACATGGATATTTTTGCAAAAAAATATTTATAATTTCTCTGTTGTGTGACGTCCGTAACACAAGTGCTTTAAGCTACTTATTTCGGAATTAGATCGATGTATTTGATGTTGTGTAAAAATATTCATTTATTATTTCCTCAAGAGAAAATATCAGTATGGAACCAAATGGAAGTATTCTTAGATTATGTCAGTAGGAAATCTGCTTATGTTTAGTTTAACCATTTTTAATTTGTCTTATGCAATTTATTTTGTAGTGATAGATTTATTTATAGTAAATATCATCCTAAATGTAATTTAGCATTTAATATGCACAAAAATAAGTATCTGTTTATTCTTTATCGATTGCTTCGAACTTGTAAAACTTTAACATTGGGTGTTTATGTCTAAATACCTGCAACATTGAAAAATATGACGCTGATATCTTAACACATAAGGAACATTAGGAAAAATTCGACATGTCCGATAAGGTCTCGATAGCTCAATGGTAGCCCCCGGTATAGGAAAGATGCAGGTTCAAGTCACGCCTTACAGTCATCATCATCATCATTATACCAGCCATTGGAAGTCCACTGCTAGATATAGGCTTTTCTAAGATAGGAGGTTTTTGCCTATAATTGCCGCGTTGGTCAAGCGTGTTGGCAATCGCAGGGCGATCTATCGCGCTGGGGATGCTGCTGCCCATCCGCGCCCTGTGCATTTGAACTGCATTGTTTCGGATAGATATACCGCCATCTGTCGGTTCTAGTACTTAAGTCGCCTCTTACGACATCTGGTGCAAAGGGAAGTACTATTCTATTCTGCCGGTGCCTCACGCCTTACAGTGACAAGTTGTTTAGTTTTCAGTAATTATCATAGCGAAAGATTTTGCGCACTCCCAAACACCCAATTGTTAGAGATAATATAATACTGTTAAAATAGGAAGCTCCTTTCGCCGGAGGTCGCATTTATCGCATAAATCGTCAGCATGTGTCCGGCTCAGGGTATCCGCATCCTTACCACAGCTGTTCGCAACCGCGTTCCAGTATTTACATGAGCATTTACGAGATATTTATTTGACAGGTGCCGAGTTCTACATATTTGGCATAGAAAAGTTTTGCGAGAGTTCACCAGTGAATGTTTGTGTGTTGCAGTGTAAATGTTTGGCGGTGCACATTTGCATGCAACGTTAAATTGTGGACAACTGAATAACGGAACGTGAAATACAGTAAACGTTAGTTTGTGTTCATAAATGCGAAAGCATATTCAGCCACTTAGCGTCTAGTACGTGTTCAATTAAATATTGAATATATAACAACCTCGATGACATCACGGCTTATCACTAAAATGCCTTTACCATGGTCCGCACGTACACCAGCTAGACTCAGGGCAGAACCTCGCACTCGCGCATACCGCACGGCATTGTTGCGGCTGAACATAATCCAGCTTTACAGTATTTCCAAACGACGGCAACCCATGACGAGGTGCGTAAGGTACGCACGAGACGAGTGCGTAAGAGGCGCCCTTGAGAAATCGTTGTAAGCATCGTTGCAAACATTTTTTAAATTTGTCTACCTGTAGAACATGTTAGTTTATTCTAACTTATTCACCCATGTAGTTCCAGTTAAATATTATAAAAAAAATATGTTACACGTGCTAATAACATCAAAAACGGCAAAGTTGTATTTTAAATTTGAACCCCTGTTTTACTCCCTTAGGGCGTGAATTCTTAAAAATCCTCTCTCAATGCTCCCGTACGTTATAAAAGGAACCCCTATGCAAAATTTTAAACTCCGCTGTCGTCAGATATCAGTAATACGAGTACTTCAGGCCACTTATCTCGAAATCAAATGATGGTATGACAAGTAGTGTGAATGATTTATAAAATTTCTAATAAAATGACAGATAATAATAAGCAACGTGTTAATGAATATAATAGTTGTAAGAAAAATCTGTCCTGTATATTATCAGGATAAATTGTCTGCTGTATTGCTTTATCAGACACTTCTATGTATATATATATCTCATATTATACTTTTATTATTTTTATATTATACTCTATTTGACTTCTAATTGAGGATATTTTTTTGTTTATCATCAAGTGAAGAAAGAGGTACGAGTGACAAACTTGAATGTATAAGGAAATATGAGCACCAAATTTATCACGAAAATGCTAAAATATTGCTTGATAATCCACAGTGTTCAGAGCGTCCCGTGTTTTTCACTTAAAGTCATTATTATAGGCAAACGTTTAATCCAATTGTCACGTCTCAAAGAGTTTCTGGCAAGCGTTCACCCACGCAGAAAGTAAAATTATGTTCGCTAAATTTGTGCGAGTAAACAAAAGTTAATGCTAGTAAACATCTAAGATCTGTTGCGGTCGGCCCTGCCTGCGATTGTGGTTCAGAGCGGTGGAAATTTCTCATGCCCTACCTTAAATTTGAACTTGTGGACTAATTATGGCCAGTGAAATGTTTTGTAACATTTATGTGTTCACTACTTATAATAAAGCTACTTTACTGTGGCAATCTTGAGAACGGTTGCCGCAAGGTAACCGAAACGTACAAAAAATTTATAAAACTAAAAATTAGAATTAATAGAAAAATTTTATAAAACGCGTTTTAAAGTCGTTAAAATGTAGTTTTATTACAGTAAAATGATTTAACGCATAAATTTGAAAGCACTCATAGAATAGAACTTTTATAGAAATACAGACAGATAAATGGACAAAAGAAGTGACTGAATGGTGCTTTAGATTCAAAAAAAGGAATAAATGGAGACGGTATCGTAGATGGGAAGATGGCATAGAAGAGGTGGCTGGAGTAACCTGGATGAGGAAAGCTAAAGATAGAGGCTTATGCTGTAAAGCAAGATACTCTTGAAACCAGTGTCTAATATAGTAAAAAAATTAGATGAAATGTAACCCAAGATATAGATTGTTAATAAAGACAATTATTATTTATAGACACAAATACATAACTCCAATCGTCATGGATAAAATCCAAAATATATAATTCGAAAATTTACGCATTTACTTTATTCATAAAACTATTCTATTAACGCCTGTAAACGCGGTTTATTTAACTGACTTCATTTTTTGTTTGACGTTTATTAGATTGCAGCAACAGTCTTGAGAACGACAATAACTGAAACCATATTTTAGAACAGTTAAAGCGTTAGTTTATTACATTGTTTTCGTTCTAACAAGTCGGTAAACAGTCTTGCAAGCCGCATGGTAGTAAGTGGTCAAGTTAACTGCTCATGGCATTCCTTCATATTACCAACGCGTCGCACTTATGATCTGGAGATATTACAGCAAATTAGACATTAATTTAATACCTCTTTCAATCTTAATAAAAAAAGCTCAGCCAGTCTCGCAATAGTAACGACAGCGAAATAGGTGAGACTAAGGTTGCAGAATCTTTTTTAGGAGGTTCACTTTATCTAAAATATTTTGGCACTTCCGTCCGACCCATGACCCATCGAAGGTCGTGGGTTTAATCCCCACCCAAATATTTTTGTGATAATATTTGTAATTATTATGTGTCTGGATATGTAATTATATTTGTAATTCCTATGTTGGCTGATGTCTGTTACACTAGCTTTAAGCGACTTATTTTGGACTCCGGTTAATGTTAAAATAGTACCTCCGCCTGTACCAGGTACCGTAAGAGACTACTAAGGTACTAGAACCGACAGATGGCAGTATATCTATCCGAAACAGTGTAGCACAAATACATAGGGCGGGGATAGGCAGCAGCATTCCCTTTGTGAAAACTGCACTCTGCGATTGTCAACAAGCTTGCCCAACAAGGCAATTATAGGCAAAATTCCCCTATCCTGGGGAGGTCATAACTGCTGGACACAAGCAGTAGACTTTTATAGCTGGTATGATGATGATATTTATTACATTGTTTGATATCTGTAACACAGTTGCTTATAGCTACGTATTTTGGGATCAGGTGGACATTGAAATGTTAAAGAAGCATGAATATTTAATTTAAATCTTTAAGGAATAATTTATAACCGTGAATGATGGGATTACATTGTGCCTGATACTCAAAACCCACCGACTGCGGGTGGTGTCTGCAAATCAGTGAATCTTTCAAATGTGCTGACTTTAGATTAAAACTATGTCTCATTAAGCACAGGGGATGGCGTTTCAGGAGATTCATGGTAGATAATAAGTAGAAATGACGCTTCGTTCGTCTGTTAAAATGTCATTTGGAGTGTCACCATAAAACCATACCTGCCGTACTGGATTTATGCTGGACGAAGTCCTTCCGGAAGGGAGTATGTAGCTCATAATTACATTGCTGGGCAGGCATGGTGGCAATCGCAGAGCATAGCTCCGCGGCGGGAATGCTGCTGCCCATCCCGGCCTTTAATTTGAGTAATGCACAACACATACAATTATCAGTCAGTACACCGGTACTGACCGGTACGGCCTCAATCGCTACAGCAGGTACAGTGGGAGGTACTATTATATTCTATAAACTATTCTTAAATCAATGGGAGTACTCAAATACTTCGGAGGGTAGCAGCATCCACGCCAAGTATAAACGCTCTACAGTTGTTATGACGACTCGCGTGTGGTAGTTGTAGGTAGAAATATTTTATTATTAGATATTTCCTGTTCTCTTCCCCGTAAGAATATAGGGAAATAATAAAGCTTATGTTACTCGCTGATAATGTGAATTCTGTCTCAGGTGTCAGGCAGGACTCGAACCTGCATCTTTCCCATACATGCACTAGCGTTGTTCCACCCAGACCTCTGACCAGACATGTAAAATTTTTCCTAGTGTTATATTGTGCTGAGAAATCAGCGCTATTTCTCTAATATTGTAGGTAAACACAAACCTACAAACGCTCAAATATCAAACTTTTACATGTTTTGAAGAAGTCGATAAAAAAGTAATAGTTACTTAATTCTTGAGTGCTGTCTGACATCTAAGACTGAGAGATTTTTTTCAGGTAAATAAAATATTAAATATATATCAACATTTTCTAAGCATAAACCTCTTTAAGTAATTGGTAATAAGTTTTTGAGTTTATTAGTTACAAAAGTACGAATATACAAATCCCTAAGATTAAGTTTAGATTCTCGTTCATTTTTCTTACCCAATGGCGCTTTAGCGGGTATCGCCAAATAGTGATTTATCAAAAATGAACGATTCGTATTATTTTTCTATGACATTCATTTGTTTCGCATAAGGTGGAATAGTTGTCTCTTGTACAATGTAAGTTTTATGATTTCTTTTTAACAGGAATTGATTAAAATATCGTCGCCAAAAGATATGACTGGTAGACTTGTCAGTTAATTTGATAGACATTTGGATTCAATTATAAAGTTATACTATTGTTTGTTTCAATTTGCCTTCTAATTATTTTTTCAAGGGTTTAAGATCGACATTGATTTTAAGATAAAAGTTTGTTGCTTGTCTTTATAAGATATTTACAAACATGTTTTAGTAAAAACACAGATTCATAAAAAAATTCTTAATAATGAAAATACCCAATCAGAAAAATAATAATCCATAGTAAGGGATTGTGCAAATGAAAATTAAAAACAACAAAAGGCGGAAGTATATTGAGTTTGAGAAACAACTGAAGCTAATTAAACAACAAATTGGCTTCCAAATATGAATGAAGATTACGGAAAAAAACAAAAGAACGCTACCTAAATGTCCGATAAATGTTGTGCCAATAAATACATTTAGCAAAAGCTCACTCCCAAGTTTGTGCCGTCTATTCGGCTAAGTCAATACGTTTCAGTAGGTAATCTTTATAAATAGTCGCTGTCCTCCAACGAAATCCGGACACTTTATCCTGCGAGCCCTCTGCTTTATAAATAAGCTTTTTAGGCGTTAAAAGGTTCAAGGAATTCAATTATCAATATTAATTTTAAAATGTATTTGCACTTTGAGTTTTAACTTTAATTAAACGTGAAGTTACAGAAAAGGAGCCGTTTAGTCAATGGATTGAAAAAAAATTAAGATTTAGCGATCAAGAATGTCTGGAAATATTATTTTATGAATTGATATTATGGTTCTTTTTTATTTTTATTGTCAACAATGCCGCATGGTAGTAAACGTTACCGCAGTCTATAAACGCTCTTATCACTAGCGCGTTGCTTACTTGTGACTTGAAAATAATATTTCACATTACCCAGTAGATAATTTTACTACCTCTCTCACCTTCAAACCTCTGTATAAGGTACAACACTAGTATTACATTTGTGAAATTGTACCTGTCAATTCTTTTTCATAGAAACGCGTGGAGGTATCATGTTGAAATTAAAATTTGATACGTATGCAATCCGTTCCTTAAAGCTGTTAAATAATGACTCAATTCAAATATACGGTAACTACAGAATAGTTAGCAAGAGAATTAAAACCTATAGGGTATAGTCCATAGAATAAAAATAACTAAACTTCATCATATTAGATATTGGAATTCCACTACTGGATATAGGTCTCCCCAAGAAAAGGGGAATATTGCCCATAATTGCCGCGCTGGGAAAGCGTGTTGCAGAACACAGCTTTCGCATCGGAGATTCTGTTGCTCATCCCTGACCTGTGCACTTGAGCTACACAGATGTGAATGGATATACCGCCGTGGGTTCTTATATCTTCGTCGCCTCTTATAACACCTAGTACAGGGAAGGGAGGAGGGCTACATATACTTACTACATGCCCGCCCTCACTTCGTTTAGGCAATATCTTAGGGAGTCCGTTACGTTGCGTTACGTTTTGATTTGTTATGTGTAGATCGACGTTGATAATTTATGTCACCTATTTGACATAAAGAAAAGTGTTACTGTTCAATAGAGAAATAATTTGTGATTTATAAAACTATTTTGACAATAAATTGAGATATAAACTATCCTTATTCTTTAGTTGGATCAAACTGTACACAGTAAGCATCAAAATGTTTAACATAGCGACAGTTAGAAATTCAATTGGCATACGAGACTTTTGGTACATTTCAAGTAAAAGAGGATTTCAATTTAATAATATTTGATAAAACATCTTAAACATGATTAAAAATTGCTTTTCAAATAAAGAAGTTAAAACGAATTAATCGTATTTGTTTTCTTTCTTGTTCTTCCTGTAAACCTGCCTATTGTCCAGGTCAATAGGTTCAGTGGTTTGAAAGTTCATCATGGACAAACATCACGGCATGTAAAATATTTGGCAGTATTAACCGCTCACCTTTATCTTTCCTGGCCCTGTTTGTTTACGTTAACTATGACTTATGCAATGTTTTATTTTTTCTCAAGTGGGTGCTTTAGTAATGATAGAAACACTTACACCCGTATTTTGTCATAAGTTTGCGTCACTGCAATTGCACTTGCAGTGACGCAAAAGAACTTGCGATGCATTTTTGCGATTTAGCTGTTGTTTGGATATTCTTTGCAGTAGAGTTACCGAGTAAACTTTCTCTTGTTCCTTATTGTCTAGCGTGACAATATTGTTTGATTTGAGTTTATAGTCAGTACTGTGTTTGCCGTTGCCATAGAATAGTACCGTAATAGAATAGCAATTATACTAGCAGAGGAGAATAGTACCTCTCACTGCACTAGGTGTCGTAAGAAGCGACTAAGATACCAAAACCGACAGATGGCGGTATATCCATCCGGGACAGCGCAGCTGAAATTCACAGAGCAAGGATGGGCAGCAGAATCCCTGTCGCGTAAGCTGCGCTCTGCGATTGCTGACACGCTTGCCCAACGCGGCAATTATGGGCGAAATTCCACCTTTCTTGGAGAGGCCTATGTACAGCAGTAGACTTTTAGTGGCTGGTATGATAACTGTGTGGAACTTACAAAAATGCCACTGTATGCAACTGGTGAAGCCAGGGCTGTGGCTTTCACCGATGCTGGGTAGACCCAACGTCACATTGCTCGTACACTTGGTGAACCTCGAACCACAATACGCGATGCCATCAGACGATTTCGAGAGACAGTTCCATACACCCGGAGACTAGGTCAATGCCGACATCGCTGCACTTCATAAAGAGATGATCGTTTCATTGTCAGCAACATCCTGAGGAATTACTTTTGCACCGCTAGAGAAGCTCGTACACGGCTTTTTGAGGTAAGAAATGTCAGTGTGAGTGAACGTACCGTTGGCAGAAAGCAGACTGAGAGCTATTTGCTTAGTGCGTTCGCAGTTAGTTCCAGTTCACAGTTCTTGGGTGCGAAAGTTGTAGCTTATGTTGATTCCATAACTCATGTTTGTGTGTTTTGCTTTTGTTACTATTTTATTTATTTAAATGCATGTTTACCAGGCAGGTATACATTTCTACAGTATGTTTGCATTACATTATAATATTTCACGTATACAGAAATTCTAAACCAACGCAGATGAAAGCAAGTGGTTAAGAGTTTATCCAAAATAAACGAACAAGACACCCCCATTGTTTCAAAGACCCGCTGTAAACTGACCTTGTTACAAGTCGCCGCCTGCGTGTGACGGCCACAATCAAGGGGGTAAAACCCTTTGTGAAATAGGCCAGAGTCACTTAATTTGGAGATAGAAATAAAAAGACATTATTTCGCTAAGTGGTATGTCTTCTATCTAAGAACATGAAATTATCTGTACCTGGTAGAATGAAGAATGTCCATCGACTTTTTACATACCTACAGTTACTTTTATTTATCACAAATAAGTATATTTTTATTTTTTATGTTTTTGGGACAATATATTTATAATTTTCATCATCATCAGGCCATTGAAAGTCCACTGCTGGACATAGACTTCTCCAAGAAAGGAGGTTTTTAGCCCATAATTGCCGCGCTGAGCAAGCGTGTTGGCAATCCCAGGGCGCAGCTTTCGCGACAGGGATGCTGTTGCCAATCCCCGCCCTGTGCATTCGAGCTGCACTGTTCCGGATGGATATACCGTCGTTTACCAGTACAGGTACCTTAGTCGCCTCTTACGACACCTGGTGCAGTTGGAGGTACTAATCTACTCTGCTGGTACCTCACGGCATTATAATTGCCGTCACGAACTTAAATTTGCAGATTCGGCAATTGAAATCGAAAACTTGTATATAGAATCTTATTCATTTACCTAACTCTAAGATAAGTCGTTTAAAGCACTTAGTTACGATATCAGAGAAAAGAGGAATCACAATTATAACACTTGAATACATAATCTACACTTACACAGAACAAAACCAAATATCCGTCAAAAACATATTTGTTTTTTGTGGAGATCAGAAGATAAGATAATCTTAAATCTAGAAGATCCTTAATACTTACTAATGTCCATAAAGTAGTACAATAGACCAAATAATGTAGCATAGTAGTATTTATAATATCGGTTGGCTCATTCCAACAAAGTTATTCAAAACCATTTCAAAATAGGTTTAATTCATTAAGTATGCGGTAAGGTTTCGCGGTCTGCGGGCTTCCAATCGGACTATTTATAAAACTTCCCCTTTTAGTCATGTCGGTAAAATACACAGACTGAATAAAGGCCACAGTGCACCAACTTTGAGCCTTTCACGAATCTAAAGCTATTTCTCATATAGGTTGTGTGTTTGCTTTAACAGTAGACTATGATTAAAGCAAAATGACCGCGCAGTGAATATGTCAATTGCAAAAAGTATCGCTCAACCAAAAACGCCACGATCACTAGTGCTTTTGGCTTAAGAGTTCATTGCATTAGTAGTGTCATAACAACAAAAATTAGATACTATTGAAGCTGGTTGGAATTATCCTAGGTGGTATTGCATTCTCGTTGGCAGATTCCTGGAAAATTTTAGACAAGATGT